>JAFEMH010004189.1:142500-222534 GCA_022495995.1 Adenophora triphylla var. japonica | reverse complement strand
ACACACCAAGCGCACTCAAAGCTAACATCTCACTCGGTCCTTACTCACTTCATCTTACCCGCACAAGCTCAAGCTGGAAGAAATCCCGGCCTGCACCATGGTTCCCATCACAAATGACACTCGATGAAGCCAGCTCGTATGATTGGCAACGTCAATTACAAAGCAATATCATCACCTTCACAGCAGCTCGATCTTCCAAAATTAATGGGGCCGATCACAACGAGCCTCTCTACATAACAGCTTCAACTGGACGAGCGCCGTCTCCTCGGGTGTTGGTAGATGGGGGATCATCCATGAACGTCCTTCCAGCCAAAATGATGGATTTGCTAGGGATCAAAGCAACCGATCTAAAACCCTCGACTGTGCAATCAAGGCATACGACTCAACATCCCGCCCGCCTGGGAATAGCCACCTTGAACTTGTGGTTCTGGAAAACAAATGGTCCCGACTGTACTTCCAAGTCATCGACATCCCAATCACCTTCACTGCCATTTTGGGACGCCTGCTACATCAGATCAATGGGGTGGCATCCACTCTCCATCAAGCGTAAAGTTCGTCCAAGGAACAGATCTTACCATCATCTACGGCGACAAAGCATAGTCAACGAAAGGACCGATACAAACGGCGTCCTGGTCTTAGAAATCAAACCCGACGATGATGGCATGATGCTAACAGGTTTCACCATCGAAAGCCCAAAGGCCCAAGTGTGCCACATAGACCTCGCCTTTGATTTGGGGACAAGATCCTCCCCCGATGAAAATGATGAAACACATGAACTACATCCCGGGGCTTGGCTTGGGGAAAACGCCATCAGTGGCACTCAATGATCATCAATATCAAAGAATGTAATACCCCGCACGGCCCGGGATACTCTCCTACTTCCCGAACACATTGCGTGAGGACAAGCGAGCCGCACGAAAACGCTCCACGTATAACAAAAGAGGCCAGACGCCATCTCCGATCTTCGTCCTTACAGCCTTCGACATGACCAAGTACTTCACAAAGAAGGCCGGCAACTCGGAAGAAGATCCGTAAAAGTGGAACAGTAGCTGACCGCCGCCAAACAAAGCCGGCCGACAACCATGGACAAGCTCCCGCAGTAACCTCGGCAAGATCTCTGAGGCCTCAAGCCAAATCCCGTCCGAAGAGCATTCCTCGACACACCGCCCGCCGGATCCACAACCACCACTATTCACAATGAATTTTGGTTCGGAAAACTCCCTCTTCGCGGAAGAATTCGAAAAACTCTCTCGTCAACACTCCCGCCTTCAACAAGCGGGACGAGTCTCGCATTCGAGCTAGTAATGCCCAAGACAAAAGCAAAAGACTCCGCAGACGATGCTTGGGACGAGCCATCGCTCCACTCGCTTCTTCAAAGAAGAAATCGAGATGCCGGATCTAATCGATTTTGTTTCGATAACTCGTGATAGCAATGATCGGGAACGGTGACATAAAGCCTTTCAAGCCCCATCTCCTATCAAGCTCATTGCCACTCAATAACCGGGCCACATTCTCCCACCTACCGCCAAAGAAAAGGACATGATCGAACAACTTGGTCTCGACCCTCGAGTCCTAGAGTCTAGTGTCAAAACTCATCCCGAGTCCATTAGCTTTGAATTTGAGTCTCTCGAGTCATCCGATGGCCTCACGCCGTAAGATTACGAACTCATTGCCAATAATGTATTCCCGTATGCTCTTAATGAATGCTTCGATCTTTCCGAGTATCCTCTCATTGCATCTTTAACAAATGATGATATTAACTAATCACAAACAAGTTAATAACAATTCATCTTGATACAAAAGGCAAACACATTAATTAAATAAATGCATCAAGCAAACATTTAAGCATGTTGTCAAACGAGAGAAAACCGGGCCCAAGCCGCCGAGAAGGTTTTAATCACAACGATTTGCAAGATTGTCAAGAGCCAAAGAGACGCAAGTCCGACGCCATTTCCAAAGACAAACCAGCATCTTCCAATACCTCAAGAGCGGGAAACCACCTTCATGAACAAGGAAGACCCACACACGTAAGGGGTCAAAACCAAGAGCATCATGGCCCTAAAACGCCTCGCCTCTCACTTCGTCATCCTCGGGACATGTTATACAAGAAACGCTACCACGGGCCACTCCTACGCCGCATCGCCCAAGAAGAAGCAAGCAAGTTCATGAACGAAGTCCACAATGGGGCTTCGCGGTCCCCACATGAACGCCAGAGCCCCGATGCAAATCATTCTCGTGGATGGGCTACTACCGGATCTCCATGGAGGCAGATTGCATCCACTTTGTCCGAAGCCGCGACAAGTGCCAACGGTTCTCCAACCTCAATCATCTACCACCCCACGATCTCTACCGCATGACTACACCTCGCCCTTCGCCACTGGGAATTGACGTCATCGGAAAATCGCTCCGCCAGCAAAGAATCTGGCCACGAGTTCATCTTAGTAGCCATCGACTACTTCACCAAACGGGTCGAAGCCAAGTCCTACAAGGTACTCACCTCCAAGAAGGTCGCGCATTTCCTCAAGGAAAACATCATATGCCGATACGGCATCCCAAATGAGGTCATATCGCATACAACGGCTCACACTTCGAAGGGGAATTCGATGCATCGCCGCCGAATTCAAGATCACACGTCACAAATCTTCTCCCTACCGGCCACAAACAAACGGCGCCGTGGAAGCAAAGAAACAAAACCCTCGAACGGATCATCCGAAAATGACCACCCGAGGACGAGATTGGCCCGAGAAGCCGCACCTTGCACTTTGGGGCTACCGCACATCGGGCCGTAATGTGCCCACGGAGAAACCCCATTTGCCCCGACATACGGGATGGAAGCAGCCCTTCCCATCGAGCTAGAAATTCCTCACTCCGAGTGCCGCTGAAAATGACATCAACGAAGTCGAATGGCTCAAGCCGACATGACGAATTGGCTCGCTAGACGAGCGACGACTAAAGGCCATGGAACACGTCCGAGCCTATCAAAGCCAGATGGCTAGAGCTTTCGACAAGAAAGTCAAATCCCGAGACATCGTGGAAGGTGACCTTGTACTCAAAGAAAAGCCTCCCACTCGAACCAACCCATCGGGAAAATGGGAACCCACATGGATCGGCCCTTTCGTGGTTCAAAAGATCTTCTCCGAGGCGCCACGAAGCTAATGTACCTAGACGGCAATCCCTTCATGAATCCAAATAACTAAGCAAACTTCGCAGATACTTCGCCTAAAGAAGAACAACTGCGCATCTCGCACTCCATGTAGTGTCGAACTACGCACTCCGAGCCCTCTAGTCCTGGGGAACGTAGGCAACCTTAATTGGTCCGGTCTAAAAATACACAAAAAGTCAAAAGTTCAATGTCAATCAAGACCTCCATCAAGCTCCGCACTTTTCAAGAACACGCCCCAACAGCCACCTTGACCAAGTCAAACGACGGCGGCAACATCAAAGGACATCCGAGGGTCACTCAAAGATCAAACGACCGACTTCATGATCGTTTCCAAGCCGGGGCTTGCCTTCGCCCTCACGCGCTTCAAAAAAAAAAAAAAAAAAAGAGAGCTCGAGCAAGGGCTCACAAAAAAAAAAAAAAAGAGAGCTCGAGCAAGGGCTCACAAAAAAGAGCTCGAGCAAGGGCTCACAAAAAAAAAAAAAACAAAAGAAGCTCAAGCGTAAGCCGCGAAATTGAGGTCAAGAGCCCGACGCCAACAAGAGGCAAGGAAGCTACGAAAAAGACCGTCAAAACGACTTGTCGTGGAGCATTCAACCTCTCGCCCAAGCACAAAGCCTCAAGAAAGGGGATTGCCGTCGTGGCCTGCATCGCTTCTGGCCCGCAAATGCAATGTAAAAGTCCAAAGATGGACGCCGACAAAGCGCACAATGTGGCAAAGGCAAACAAAAGATCTTGCGTCTCGACAAAGCTTTAAAAGTAAATCACAAATCACTAACGGTTACAACATTTCGATGAGTTCAAGCACGGCCTACTCTCAAGTTCACAACATGCTAAAAGACAAACTTTAATACATTTAACTAATAATGTGTTTGCAATGCAATGAATGGATACCTAGGAGGTCATTCCGCGCCATCTCGCGCTTGTCCCTCGCCATTCTTTCCTTTCTTCCTCGTCCCCGGCGAGTCTTCTTTCGCTCCACGTGAACCAACTCGCGTCTCTCGCCCGAGATCCGGGGTCCTCCCCGTAGAGTCAAATAATCCAAGAGCTCTCGTGGCTTCATTCGCCCGTGCTTCGGCTCGGATCTCCTCCCCGCGAGTCTCGTAAAGAGGACCTCTCCCCGTCGCCGGTCAACTCTAGTCTCGTAGTCAAACAAAGTGTCTCCCGTCACATCCAAAGGGTCGACTGTGCTTCTGCACTCCTAAGGCAATAGCTACTACGGCAACCGGTCCTGCACCGCCGCACGCCCGCTTTCCAAGACCACTGGGATCGCCCAACACGCCGCTCATACCAAAGCCGTATACCGAGTCGTCAATACAACGCTCCCGACGTCTAAGGAGTACCACAGAGGGAAAGCGGAATACTTCCATACCTCGTAAAATACAAGAAGGCACCCGGAGCCGCCATACAAAGAGGGAACTACCTCCGCAAGAGCAAGGTCATCCCACCCCAACAAAGGCTCCTCGCTTCATCCCAAACCGCCGGAAACAAGCGACGGAATATAGAAGGAGGACCAAGACAAACCCGGAACTCGACAACGTAGGACCCTTCCCGCAAGATCCTCCCCGGTCTCAATCCTCCAGCCAAGGAACCCACCCGCCGGATCTCGATGCGTACCAAGCCGTGCCATCCATCTCTCCCAAAGTGATCGATCCATATCCAACACAAGAGGTCGCCGAGCAAATGACCACGGGCTAAACGACGTCTGAGCCTTCTGGCATGGCCTCGAAGTCTCTCTCGCAGCCCACAAGGTGAGCAAAGCGGGCTTCCTCTCATAAAACGATCCCTGGGCCGCGACGCCGATACCACGAAGAGTCTCCCCAAAGACTAACGGGACAATATCCTCTCCACTCGCAAAGCGCCCTACCACATCTAGCAAAGCGCCATCACAAATGCCAAGGGAGCCGACCAGAAAAGCGTCGCCATCACGCACAAGGCAAATACATCCCAAGAGACGTCACTCTCATCATCAACCATGAACCGCTCCTAAGCAGCTCGTAAATGTCGATATGACCCGAATCAAGGATCATGCCCCGCACTTCTTCCAACGAAGTACGAAGAAAGTCTCGCAAGCTTCACGCTCACCGCAGACCACCAATCAAAGGAAGCGAGATGGCCTCCACCTCCGGCCCTCCAATCAAAGCCCGAAAATCCTCAAAAGTGGGCACCATTTCATTGTAGGAGAAACAAGACACGTGCCTCCTAACATCCTTAACTTCGCGGCCGCCCGCAACAAATCCCAATCAGAACCAACTCCTTAAAAGACCAAACCGAGCAAAGACGAAACCTTACCTCGAAAGCCCGTCTCTCGATGCCTCATACGGCGCCGCATCCACGTTTTCAACCGCTCAAGGAAGTGTGCTTGCCTCTCCCGCGAAAGCCTCGGCAAAATTCTAGGGACGTACGAAGAATCCATGGCAAAAATGGAGGTTCCTAGAGAAAATGGGGAAGAAAGCTCGAAAATGGCCGCAAATGGGGAAATGAGGAAGAACCAGACACTCGGAAAGCATTTATGTCCTTCCCAAAAGCAAGGTTGGTCCGTACGGACCTCTTTGCATGCTAAGTATGTCCGTACGGACCTCCTTGCAAACTGTAACCCATTTCCTCAAAGAAACAAGCATAAAACCACCGTCCTCAAGAAACCTTGCTCCAAACCGCCCAAACACCGGCCAAAGCCATTCCCGCAAACAAACACTACCCACAAACACACTCTCACCACGTGGCATGCACAAAATAAAAAATAATAATAGCAACAATTTCTAGGACAAATCCCGGAATTACAAAAATGACATTAAATCTTAAAATAAAATACTGTTTGCCATGCAAATACATGTGTTTTATTACATGTACCCAAAAATGTCTGTTGCTAAACAAAAAAAAGAGGGATATGAAAAGAGGGAAAGCAAATGAATACTAATCGAATCCTCGCATCATCATCCTCGCCAAGGTCCTCCAAAGAAAAGTCTGGGCATCCCAAAGAAACTCGCCCGTCACATCCTCGTCTGCCGAATACCGAGCACCCGCCGGAGGCTCCCACGAAAAGTACTCAAGGATCAAATCCGGCGAAAGGATCAAAGAAAGAAGGCTCGAGGAACCCTCACCCCGCGCGCCATGCGGAGGCAATGAATCGATAAAAGGGCCGCTCCTCGAAGGCCCCGCAGCCTCCCGAAGACGTCCCGCATCCATGCTATGCCGCCTCAAAGGTCCCTCCCGCCGCGGCTCCGCCGGCCTAGCGAGGAACGCCCACGTAATGCCTCGAAGGCATAGGCTCGTACGCCGGCACACGACGCGAAGACCGCAGACATCTTCGACGCCATCTTCTTAGCGAAGGAGCGCATCGCCACGTAACGGCGAAGCCGCATATCGTAGGCTCTCCCTGACTCCGCACCAACAAGAAGCCAAGGAAACGCTCATCAAATGCGCTTATACTCAACAACAAAAAGAGAAAATGCGTAAAAGATGCCAAGATGGAAAAGAGTCAAGACACTCACCGATCTGTCGGGATCCACTCAGATGCAAGCAGAGCTCGCTCCGAACGGCATGCATACACCCTCCTCTCGATCCGTCCCCGCGGACGCACGTGAAATCCGGTCCCCGCATCGGAACCTCTCGGGAGCTCGCGGCGCCCTCTCTCTCCGCGCCAAAGACTCGCGGCGCCCTCGCCTTCCTCCTCACGAAGGCCCCGTACTCCTCTCCGTATAAAATGAACTCCTGCACCGACACCGCCAAGGTACCTCTCGAAGTCAAGCACATCCATATCCCGGAGTCAAGCATCCCAAAGGGAGGGTCCCTGAGCCACGGAAGCACACCGGGCCATGCCGCGTAAGACCCGCTCCCCTGTACATGACATCACAAGTCAAGCCCCGCAAAGATCTTCCGCCGCGCGCCGTCACCTCTGGGAGCCCCTCAAACTCATCTCCTCATACCGAGTCCACGGGAACAAGACAAACCCCTCACGGCTATCTCTCTCCGTACGCTCCCGCACATCCCCGTAGGCGATGGTGAGCTTCCCCCGGCCGGTCCTCCTCTTCCTCGCCGTACGAGCCCATCCCAAAGATAGCAGTGGTACGCAAAGAATGCCCCTGATCCCTATCCCACGGAAGCACCGGAAAACCTCATAAAACCACACTCGTGACAAAAACAGAGAAGGCTCAAGCAAAAGACAACGGAGAAAAGACAAGTTGCTAAATCAAAAACAAAGAATAAACTCATACCTCCAAAGCAAAGTCAAAGCAAAGCCAACGAATCTGCCACCCCTGGCTAAACCGGTCCAAGGAGAAGTAGAGCTCGCCCAAGCCTCGCTCGCCCAAGCAATGTCGTTGCACTTATCCAGATCAATCAAGCTCTCCAACAAAGCAAAGGGAGCCGCGGTCGCGTGGTTCGAGAACAAAGTCTCTGACAAGTGCATACCACAAGAAGGAGCGCGCCAATCGCTCCGCCTGTCACCCGGCCGGTACTCTGATGTAGGCCCCAATACCGGCCGTGATCCTCATCTCCACGTCGCTATACAAAGATCCCTGTGCCCCTCGCGAGGACGAGGCTCAAAGCCCAAGCAGCCTCTGGCCAACACATCATCGCCTATCATGTCTTCCACCTCACAGTGCTCCCTTCAAGGAGAGCCCGTAATAGCAAAGAAAATCGGCGGCCACCGTCACCTCGCCCACTGTGTGGAAGGTGTGGGTGGTATCCCACCAATACTCGATAAACCCAGAAGACACTCTTGTTCTTCCTCGTGTCGTACACTCCACCTGTTCTCAACGAACACACCTAGGCCGGGCATAAACCAGCCTCCGGGGACTCTACTCTACCGTCCACGGAAATATCGGCATCCGCCGCCATAGCTCCACAAATAGCTCTCGAGCGATCCCCGAAGTCTTCATCCTTCGCCTTCCCGCCATAAGCCCCGCATCCCGCAGTAAACACAAAGAAAGGTACGTCAATCACAAGCATTTAATATAAAGGCACATATAACCCGTCTCAAAACACGGCACATATTGCACATAATTTTCACATACATTATACATATAATTTTTCCATGTAACCCGTCACAAAACACGGCACACAATGCACATAATTTTCACATATATCATGCATATAATTTTTCCCATGCAGTCCGTCACAAAACACGGCACACACTGTACACATTTTCTCAAAAGAAAAAAGGGGGGGGATTAAACCCTACACGACACATTTTCAAAAGAAAATCCGTCCCAACACGGCACATATTGCACATATTTTCCCTACGTAGTCCGTCACCCAAAACACACGGCACGACACATATGCATAACACATTTTTCAAAAAAAAATCCGTCCCTACACGGCACACACTTTCACATATAACTCCGTCACAAAACACGGCACATGTCACATTTTTTCACAAAAATTATCACTACACGATAATTTTTCTCATAATGTACATACATAAATAGCATTACGGTACAAAACACCAAAGCATGCATTTCATTAGATAGGCACTTTATTTTCACAAATAAGAGCTAATCTACACATTTCGCACAAAATACACATACCCACAATTTTTACATGTCCATTTTCAACAATTCATCAAGAATTTCACAAAAAAAAGGGCATAAAATAATAACAAAAAAATTCAAAAATGCGAAAAACTAAAACCTAGTTCTAGCATTCAAAAATTCGAGCAGGAATCAAAACGGAACGGATTTCTTACCTCCCGACGTTCATGGAGCGACGATTGTGCACCTCCGGATTCGGATACAAAACATCCGGTTCTTCGAAGATGGAACGAACGAGATCCAATTTCTTTGAAGCTCCATCCGTTGCTCGACCACCTTCGATCAAGCGCTGACGACGACTCCTTCGAGATCCTTCCGCCATGGCAAGCAATTCAAGCAAAAAATTTTGATTTTGGTTAACAATGGAGGATTTTCTCTCTCTCTCTCTCTCGGTTCACGCACGGAAGAAGAAGGAATGGGGAAGGGCTCGCATTTAAACCCGGTCAAAACCTCGGGAACCGTAAAAACCAAGGTGGTCCGTACGGACCTCTTTGCAACCAGGTTGGTCCGTACGGACCTCTTTGCAAGGGGTGGCCAAATTACTTTCCTCCGCCTCTTATAATCTTTGCCCCCGGCCGTCCTAAGGCCTTTTCCAAAGAATCCAAGTGCGTAATGGTCCCTAACCCTTCAATTCAACCACCGGCCGTGCGTAAGACCGGTCCTCGCCCACTTCAACGGCAATTCAACCACCGGCCGTCGCCGTAAGACCGGTCCTCGCCACTTCAACGGCAATTCAACCACCGCCGTCAAGCGTAAGACCGGACCTCGCCACTTCAACGGCAATTCAACCACCGGCCATCAACGTAAGACCGGTCCTCGCCCACTCCAACGGCAATTCAACCACCGCCATCAACGTAAGACCGTCTCGCCACGGCAATTCAACGCAACCCTCGCCACTCAACGGCAAGAAGGAGCCAACACCTCAAGACGAATCCCAAGGCACGAGACGCCCAAAACGCCCGACGGCAATTCAAGAAGGAGCCAACACCTCCCAAAGACGTAATCCCAAGGCACGAGACGCTCCAAAACGCCCGACGGCAATTCAAGAAGGAGCCAACACCTCCCAAAGACGAATATCAAGGCACAAGACGCTCCAAACGCTCAACGACAACTCAACCACTGGAGGTCCGAAGTCATCTTCCCAATAAAAGGGCCCCTACAAGGTCATGCATCCTCAGCAATTCAAGCACCGGCTAGCCGATGTAAGCCCGAACTTCGCCCACTTCAACGGCAACGCAAGCACCGCCATCAAAGTAAGCCCGAGCTCCTCCCCAACAAGTCAAAGGGAAGTCATACAAGATCGCATATCCTCAAAGACCGACCATCATCCTTGCCCACTCAACGGCAAAACAAGCACAAGAAGGAGCCAACACCTCCGAGTACAAGTCCCAAGGCACGAAGCGCTCCAAAATGCCAAATGGTGAAGCAATCACCGGCCGTCATCCTCGCCCACTTCAACGGCAGCCAAGCACCTAGCCATCGTAAGTCCAACCTTCTACTCAACATGCAAAAACACAAAGGCATCTACGCCTCTCGAAGCACAAGGCAGCCACGCTCCACAAATGCGGCTAGAAGACGATTCAAAGTCCTCGCGCATTACATCAAACTGCGGCTAGAAGACGATTCAAAGTCTCGCGCATTACATCAATTGCGGCTAGAAGACGATTCAAAGTCCTCGCGCATTACATCAAATGCGGCTAGAAGACGATTCAAAGTCTCGCGCATAACATCAACCGCGCAGATGACGATTCAAAGTCCTCGGCACCAACCGCCGCCAAGACGATTCAAAGTCCTCTGTGGCACCAACCGCGCTAGAAGACGATTCAAAGTCCTCGCGCATAACACCAACCGCCGAAGACGATTCAAAGTCCTCTGGGCCGTGGCACCAACCGCCGCGTAAGACGATTCAAAGTCCTCCGCCGTGGCACCAACCGCCGCATGACGATTCAAAGTCCTCTGCCGTGGCACCAACCGCCGCAGATGACGATTCAAAGTCCTCCACGTGGCACCAACCGCCGCCGATGACGATTCAAAGTCCTCCACCGTGGCACCAACCGCCGCCGAAGACGATTCAAAGTCCTCAGTGGCACCAACCGGCAATCGAGAAGACGATTCAGTCCTCACTCTATCTCCGCCCTAAGGCCTTAAACCACCCGATTAGGAAAATCGTAAAATTTCCATCCCAGACACCACCACGTCCTCACAATTGACCTCGGCGGTCACCACATCTCAGACACCACCACGCCCTACCACCGACCTCGGCGGTCACACAACACTTCAGTGGCACCACCACGCCCAGCACTCACAAATTCACGACCTCGAACTACGACTGTGCTTGATTCCCGCCAGTGGATACGTAGGAATCCTATCACGTGGTCCACCCATCGACCTATACCTGGCCACCTAGGACACCACCACGTCCTCCACATCGACCTATGCGGTCCACCCAGACACCACCACGTCCTCTACCACCGACCTCGGCGGTCACACGACACTTCAGTGGCACCACCACGCCCGCATTCACAAAACACTCACCCCACACCCGAACTACGACTGTGCTTGATTCCCGCCAGGATACGTAGGAATCCTATCACAGGTCCACCCTATTGACCTAAACGGTCACACAAAAGGACACCACCACGTCCTCACATTGACCCTCACTGGCCACTTCCTCTCCCAAAGACGCGATCCAGATTAGACCCTTATCTTATCGGCGACCCCACTTCTTTCATAAGTGACGCTCGTCGAGGGGCTTCGTAAGTACCCCAACTGGATCACCCCTTTCAAACACACGGGAAACACCGCACTCATCCACGCAGCCTCGTGAGACCTCTCTCACTCAAAACCCTCTCAAAACCCTCTCAAACCCCCAACCAAACCAAGGGAGGAGCCTTTCGGGATAAAAAGGGACAAAAGGACCTTTTGGGAATTTTCAGAAATCGAAAAAGCAATTAAGGTCCGTACGGACCTCTTTGTGTCAATGATTACTAAATCCCCTTAAAGTCCACAATATTCCCTCAAATCCCGGAAGAAATGATTACTCCCTCGCAGAGTTGGTCCGTACGGACCTCTTTGCATGCAAGATGGTCCGTACGGATCTTATTGCTCAGTGGAACACCATCATTCCGTAATATTCTCCATCATTGCGCATTCCTCAAATCGAGGAAATCCAAAATTCTCGGATAACCAAGAAGGTCCGTACGGACCTCTTTGCTCCGAAATTTTTACTATAAATAGAGGGCTCCCCCTCCTCATTTTCACACACCTCCCTCTTCTCTCTTCCTCCCTTAGCCTTCTCGGCTCCCTCTAAGTCCTCTCGAGGCACTCCCGCCCCTTTCGGATCCTTCCGAGGCCTTCCGAGCTCCCTTGCGGTGCTCCGGCCTCCCCGAGCGCTCCCGAGACGCTCCCGCGCCGCCCGAGGCACTCTCGAGGTACTCCGAGGCCCCTCGTGGTACTCCGAGGCCTTGCTCGGTCTTTCCACCTGTCCCGCTCTTTCCGAGTCAAACCGACGATCCCAAACCACGCCGAACCTCCGCCCGAGTGACTCCCGCCACCACAACGCACGCCGAACCTCTGCGCCCGAGTGATCCCGACGATCCCCACGCACGCCGAACCTCTCGCCCGAACGCAGCCTACAACCTCAACTCACGCCGAAACTCGTCCGCAAACAACCGGTCCCTCCCGAAGCAATCCCGATCCATACCGAACGCTTACTCCGACCTCAAACACCATTCCCCAAAAGAGTACACGAACCAACATTGGTAAGGCTTCCTTCCATTACTATTTCAATACATTTCCATACATAGCATACAATGTAGACATCCGATACAGCATGCATTTTTAAAAGCACACACACACACACACAACATTTAAAGGATATTAGGGGTATCCGAAAGACTCGTTTTACGAGGCTACTCGGGTGAGCTCTAATATTCTAATATTCTCTTCCCGGGGAGTCATCTGACCTCCGAACTCAAAATCTCATCACACAAAAACAGTTTAAAATTATCTTTAAACTGATGCCCTTTTTCAATGTTTTGGGCTTAATAAAAACGGCGTGGCGACTCTACAAATGCGAAAACAAACGGCGAGACACCTTCCAACGCGAAAGATGCCAGATGCCGGGGCCGCGAGGCCTGCTCGGATCCGGGCTATTTCAGTTGTGAGTATTAAAATAATGTAGGAGAGAGAATGAGTGGAGGGAATAGTAAAGATTCTTTGCCATTTTAGGAAGTGTGCGGTTTGTAATGGGACGCCCAAGATAGAAAGTGTGCGGTTTGTAGCGGGACAGAGAGAGTATATGATTGTGATTTGATATATATCTCTTTCATGCCTCCACAAAATGGACAACCGATAGGAGCGTCCAATCTTGGACATAATTCCATGAAGGTGAGCTTGGTGAAGCATCGTTGTGAAGATATCATCGAGTTGATCTTTTTTGTTTATTTTACGTCGTAATGACAAGAATTATACGTCGAAATGATAAGAATACAAGGAGAAGAGGTAATAAGGGGTAAGAGTAAGAATATTGTGCAAGTACTATTTTACGACGCGATGACGATAATTTTACGTCGCAATGACGTTAATTTTACGTCGCAAAAACGATAATTTTACGTCGAAATGACGATGATTTTGCGTTGCAATGACTAAAATTATACGTCGCAATGACGTTTTTTTAAATTGGGATTTAGGGAGGCCATGGAAGCAAGAATAAGTGAAAAATTTAAGGAGAAATTTACGATGGAGAGACATAATATTTAACGTGACATTGAGATAAGTGAAAAATTTAGCGAGAAGAAGTATTAAGGGAAAAAGATTAAATTTAAAATTTTAGAAAGATAGAAAAGATCGACCAATTTGAGAAAGAGAGTTAAATTAAGAAAATAATTTGAGAGATAATAGAATTGGAAAAAGAAGAAAGTCAAGAAGAAGAAAGAGGAGTACCTTTAGGAAGTTAGGATAAAAACTAAGAAGAAGAATAAAGGCGTTTAGTGGTTCGACCATGAAAGGAGAAAGGGTTTAATGGTTCGGCCACGAGAGAGAGAGAGAAGAAGTGTCGAAAATTTAATAAAAACAAGATGGAGAGGGAAGGGAGAGTAATATTAACTTTGTGATAAACGTTCGAAAAGACAATTTCAGTTTTACTTGTTGTTGTTATTATCGTTTTTTTTGTAAGTCAATTAAATTTGACCATAATTAAAAAAAAATCATTTATTCTTATGCAAATGGTTATATCGGACCAAAAAGATGGATATAAAAAGTGGATGCATCTATTAAACAAGTGTTCTGGGAAGATTTGGAGGAGGCAGTGCAACGAGTACCTAGTGGTGAGAAATTAGTGATTGGTGGTGATCTGAACGGACATGTGGGGTCTAGTCGATATGGCTTTGAGAGCATACATGGAGGTTTTGGTTTTGGAGAGAGGAATGAAGCAGGAAATAGTATCCTGGACTTTGCGTTGGCATATGACTTGAGTATAATGAACACTTGGTTCAAGAAGAGAGAATCTCACTTGGTGTCCTATAGGAGTGGAGGTAATGCGAGTCAGATTGACTTCTTCTTAGTAAGAAATACTTGTAGAAAGAGTTATACAGATTGCAAGGTTGTTCCGGGTGAGAGCACAGCAACTCAACATAGACTGGTGGTACTTGATTTTCGAAGTAAGAGAATTTCGAGGAAGAGAAAATCACAGGTAGACCCTAGAATCAAGTGGTGGAGACTTCAAGGGGAAAATCAATCGAAATTTGTAGCTAAGATGGTCGATACCGGTATTTTGGCGGATAATATGGAGGATATGGATATAGATTCGACTTGGACTAAGATGGTACATACCATAAAGGAGGTGGCGAAAGAAGTCCTTGGAGAATCTAGAGGAAATGGGTCACCAAGTAAGGACACATCATGGTGGAACGAGGAAGTAAAACAAGCAATAAAGGGTAAGCGAGAATGCTACAAATTATTGGGGAAATGTAGGAGCGACGAGAACTATGAGAAGTATAAGGAAGCTAGAAGAGATGCTAAGAAAGCAGTAAGAAGAGACGCAAGAGCAAAGGTGAATCAGAAACTTTATGATAAGTTGGATACAAAAGAAGGGGAAAAGGACATCTACAGACTCGCTCGTATGAGGGATAAGAGGACACGAGATATTGGGACGGTTAAATGTGTGAAGGATGTAGACCAAAGAGTTTTAGTCGGGGATAAAGAGATAAAAGATAGATGGAGTTCGTACTTTGATAACTTGTTCAATGGCGGTCAAGAGCAGGATGTTGGAGATTTAAATATCTCTTCGAGTATGGTTAATCGAGATTTTATGCGGAGGAATTCGAAAAAAGAGTGAAGTGGAAATGGCAATGAAAAAGATGAGATTGAAGAAAGCCGTTGGACCGGATGGTATACCAATTGAGGTTTGGAGATGTTTCGGGGAGAGGGGAGTAGATTGGTTAACAACGCTATTTAACAAGATATGGAGAATTAACACAATGCCATTGGAGTGGCGGAAGAGTACTCTGATCCCTTTGTATAAGAATGAAGGTGATGTCCAAGATTGTGCCAACTATCGGGGGATCAAACTAATGAGCCATACTATGAAACTTTGGGAAAGAGTGATTGCACAAAGGCTGAGAAAAATTGTGGATATTTCGGATAACCAATTTTGGTTTATGCCAGGAAGATCGACTATGGAGGCAATATATCTTATGAGACAAACCATGGAGAAATATCGGGATCTAAAGAAAGATTTGCATATGGTTTTCATTGATTTGGAGAAGGCATATGATAAAGTGCCAAGAGAGGTACTTTGGTGGGCATTAGCAAAGAAGGGTGTTTCAAAGAAATATATTGATATTATCAAGGACATGTATAATGGAGTTAGTACTTGTGTACATACTAGTGTTGGAAAGATTTGAAGAGTTCCCTATAAAGATTGGAGTGCATCAAGGTTCCGCACTTAGCCCCTTTCTTTTGCTTTGATAATGGGCCAATTGACGAGGTCACCCAAGATGATATACCAAAGTGTATCTTTGTTCGCAGATGATATTGTGCTGATTGATGAGACAAGAGAGGGTGTTGAAAGTAAATTGGAGTTGTGGAGACACACTTTAGAATCTCGAGGTTTTCGATTAAGCAGAAGCAAGACTGAATATTTGGAGTGTAAGTTTAGCAGAGTTGGAAGTAGGGAGGCAGGGGCGGTCACATTTGATGAAAATATTGTCCAAGCTTCTGAGTTTTTTCGCTATCTTGGATCCATTATCCAAAAGGAAGGAGAATTAGATGGAGATGTAGCTCATAGGATTAAAGCAGGTTAGTTGAAGAGGAAGAGTGCCACAGGGTTCCTATGTGATCGTGGCATGCCCCATAGATTAAAGGAAAAATTCTACTGCACGGCAATTAGGCCGGCACTGCTTTACGACACCGAATGTTGGGCCGTAAAGCAGTGTCACGTGCATAAGATGAATGTGGCGGAGATGCGTATGCTTCGATGGATGTGCGGTCATACAAGAAAGGATCGGTTGGGGAATGAGGTGATCAGAGGTAAAGTAGGAGTTGCGCCCATTGAGGATAAAATGAGGGAAAATCGTCTACGGTGGTTTGGACATGTGAGAAGGAGACCGAGTGATGCGCCGGTTAGGAGGCCGAAACAGTGGAGAAATGATAAAATGGCGAGGGGTAGGGGAAGACCCGAACAAACTTGGATTAAAGTAATTGAAAATGATATGAATTTACTTGGAGTGGATGAAAGTATGGTGTTGAAGAGGCCGGAGTGGAGGGCAAAAATCCATGTGGGGGGTTGATTTTTTTATTTTTATTTTTTTATTGTTTTTATTGTTTTTATTTTTTATTATTTTTATTATTTTTATTTTTCTTTTTTTATTTTATTTTTTTAATTTAATTTAATTTTATTTTTTATTTATTTTTTTCACGATAACAAATGAGGATTCATGTTAGCCGACCCCAAATTATTTTGGGACTAAGGCTTTGTTGTTGTTGTTGTTGTTGTTGTTCAATTTGTTTTTTTCAAAAAAAAAATTAATAGAAACTTTTTAATTTTCTTTTTTATCTAATGAGACTCATTTTTACACTCACAAAACTATATTTTTTATATCACCTCACTATCATTTTCTATCTTACTTTTATACTCATAATACTCCCTCCGTCCCATTTGAAGCTTCACATTTTGTCAAAACGGGTGTTCCGTTAAAAGTTTCACCTTTCCTAAAATGGCAAAGAATCTTTACTATTCTACCCACTCATTCTCTCTCCTATTTTACTTTTATACTCACAACACTTTTCAAATTTACTATTTCATCCACTCATTCTCTCTCCTATTTACTTTTATACTCACAACACTTTCTCCACTAATTTTTTTTCTTAATTTGTGTGCCCCTTCAAAATGGTGAATCAATAAATGGGACGGGGAGTGTATACTCCCTCCGTCCCATTAATAACTTCACTTTTTGCCAAAACGGGTGTCCCGTTTAAAGCTTCACTTTTTCTAAAATGGCAAAGAATCTTTACTATTTCACCCACTCATTCTCTCTCCTATTTTACTATTACATTAACAACATTTTTCAAATTTACTATTTCCTCCACTCATTCTCTCTCCTATTTTACTATTACACTCATAATATTTTTTTCACTCACCAATTTCCTTAATTTGTGTGCCCACCCCAAAAGGGTGAAGCAATTATCGGGACGGAGGGAGTATATAATAAGTACACCACTTATACTTTCTTATAATCTCATGCTCAATAAAAATATTGGGCTGGGACCATATGACTTATGAACGAGATGTAAAAGTTATAAAAGTACAAGCGAGATGCAAAATTTCACGTAAATTTATGCTCAAATATATTCCTCCCCCGTCACTCTTATAATCAAGGATATAAGACTAAAAATACTCTTATAACTAGATATAAAAATATTTTTTTTCCACATTTTTTATATTTTCTTAAAAATAGTAATAAAAGACTCATAGTTTATTAAAGGATCATCTCCTATACCTTGCTACACCAAAATGTATAAGACTATTTATAATTAGGTATAAGAGTGTTTTTATTTTTTTCACAATTTTTCACAATTTTTCACATTTTTCTTTAAAAAAAATATATACTCCTATAGCTAAGGTTATAAGACTGAAATTATTATTATATCTAGATATATAAGAGTCATTTGTTCCCTCAAATTGTAAAAAAAAAAATAACTCCTACTCCCTCCGTCCCGCTAATATTAGCACACTTTCCTTTTTGGGCGTCCGCTAATATCCGCACACTCCCAAAAAGGAAATTTTATATTAATAAAATATTCACCCAACCCCACTCATTCTCTCTCCTACATTATTTTAATACTCACAACACCATTATAATTTATTACACCCTCCACTCATTCTCTCTCCACTCATTCTTTTACACTCACAACATTTTATTAAAATATCATATTCCTTAATTCCCGCGCAAACAGTGTTTGTGCTAATATTAGCGGGACGGAGGGAGTATACCTTAGGATATAAGAGCTGACGATGACATGAGATGAGTATTTATGGGAATTCAATCTCGTCATTCAATAATGTGTGAACTTTTTCTCGCTTGAGTTTTTACGGAGAATGATTTGGGGGAGAGGGGCTAACAGAATTAAACCAAAAATATATTACTCCTCTCGTATTAGAGTAAGATTCTTACTTTACTTTTTGATTTGTTCCAAATAATTTATTTTTATTTTTATTTTTAAAATGAACAACGAAACCTACTTGCTAGGGGTGTAAATGGTTCGGTTTGGGGGAATTTACAAACCGAACCACTAGTCATCGATTTGGAAAAATTTCAAATCGAATCGAACCATGAAAAAATTCAAATCGAACCAAACCAAACCGCTATGGTTTGATTTGGTTCGGTTTGGTTCAAACCGCGGTTCAATTATGCGGTTCAGACCGCGGTCCAGATCGTGGTTCAGACCATTATTTAGACTACGGTTCAAACCACGATTCAGACCGCAACTCATTTTCATATTGTATAAATTTTTCGTGATTATAAAGGAAAAGCAAAAAATGCGAGTGTTTAAGAGACTAGAGGAAGAGAGAGGTCGAAGGAAGAAAAACACTTTATAATGGTGATCGTGGAGAGAACTTGATTATTTATGTGTCGTAATGAAGATAACAAATGATGAAATTAATATTAAATAAAATACAAAACGGGGGTTATGATTAGTTAATGTAAATTTTAATAAAGATACAAAAATATTAAATATGATACAAAACAAGGGTTAGGATTAGTTTATGTAATGTGGTTCGGTTTGGCGGTTTGGTCTTGCGGTTCGGTTTGGTGGTTCGGTCTCAAATCGCGGTTTGGTTTGGTTCGATTTAGTTTGATTTGGGAGGGTCAGACCACAAACCAAACCGAACCATGTGGTTTATAAATATTTGAAACCGAACCGAACCATTCATACTTGAAAACCAAACAAATTGCATGATTTGGTTCGGTTCAATCTCAAATCGCGATTTGAACCGAACCACTTACACCCCTACTAATTGCTATCGTTACGATAAAACGACTTATAATTATTTTGCCCGAGTTGATAAAGATGGGAAAATAGGCATAAAGGCAATTGATAAGACCAACCCATTGACCCATTCCTATAGTTACTACGAGCAGTTGAAAACATTGTTGTGAAAGTCAAAATCTGCACCTTTCGTTAAGATTAAGAAAAGTCGTTCCGTCCAATGCCGGCCGGCCGCCGGCTCAGCCAACTCAAATCATAATGTAAAAATACCAACCCATCCACAATTAAATTAAATTAAATTAAATCCTAAATGAAAACAAAAACAATCATCCAAAATCACCATCATTAATCAATACAATCTTCTTAGTGCCTGCCCACTTACAGGGTCAAATCTTTTACAACTAGAAAAGTCTACCTGTCTATCAAATATTTATTTAAGATAAAAACTTAGGTGAGAACAGGGATACACGTCTCATTCATGAGACGGGTCGAATTTATACCCATGACCCGCTCAGGAACGACCTTCTTCACCAATTCTTCCCCAATCGATTCTCAAACAGAGACTTCGCCCCATTACCTCTCGAATCCCCTCCTCGCCAACTCTCTCCATACCCAAAATCGCAACCCAAATCAACGTCCTCCTACTCCGGCCAAGCAACGACCGTCCTCTCCCTCTAATCCAATTCTCCGCCGACCTATTTCCCCTCCAATCGCTCCGACCTGTTATAGCCCTAATGATTCCGACGACAAAATACGCATCGCCGGAGTTTCTGACTCTACATCCAAATTGAGGCATAGGGATTGCCATGAAATGACCAAGATTTTATCAAAGGTGTTTGAGAGGGAGATTGTTGTGAGGGATGGGAGCAGATTTCACCATTTTAAGAGAGGCACCTGTTCCTGCAATGATTATTGGTAGAGATAATATTCCCCATCTTTTCATTTCAAGGTTCATCAATGGCCAATCGCCTGCTTTCTTCAACTCTGACGAATAACATTGGTTTGTCGAAGTAGCAATTGGGTTCTTCCATTGAAAGCCTAGACTAGTTCATTCCATTATAGTTTGTTTTTTTTAAATTTTGTTTTTTTTCGGTTTGTGAAAAGTAATAGTTAATATAACATAATGTAATAATTGTATGCATATAAAGTAATAGTTTGTATACATTAAAGTAATACATATATACAGAAAAGTAATAGTGTTTTTCCCTATGTTTTCTTCGTTTGGCAAAAGTAATACTTATTATAACTAAAATAAGTTACTACATTTCAAATGTAATACATATAGTTTGTATTACATTTGAAAAAATGGGTAAAAATAATACATATATACAGAAAAGTAATAGTGTTTTTCCCTATGTTTTCTTCGTTTGGCAAAAGTAATACTTATTATAACTAAAATAAGTTATTACATTTCAAATGTAATACATATAGTTTGTATTATAATACATATAGTTTGTATTACATTTGAAAAAATGGGTAAAAATAATACATATATACAGAAAAGTAATAGTGTTTTCCCTATGTTTTCTTCGTTTGGCAAAAGTAATACTTATTATAACTAAAATAAGTTATTACATTTCAAATGTGATACATATAGTTTGTATTACATTTGAAAAAATGGATAAAAACGAGCTTTTGTTTTTTTTAAAACAGGTATTACGTTTACTTATTAACAATGTTACTTTATATGTATACAATCATTACATTAAGAGATGGTAACTATTACTTTTTCTAAACGTAATAGCTGTTTTAAAAGGCATGAGCTGCCACCCATGGATCGACCCGTCTCATGCATGAGACGGATCCCCTTGTTCTCACAGGAGACCAACTCTTTATTTAATTTATCGCCGGGATATATTCATATGCTTATTGACAAATTACTCCCTTATCTTTTATTTTAGAGATAATGGGCATGTTAAACTTTGATAAAAAAAAAAAAAAGCCAAAATCTTTAAAAAAAAAAAAAAAAAAAAAACAACGCATTTTTCATTAAGCTTTAGTAAAAACGTGTTTTGATTCCTCCGCTAGTGTCAGTGCATGTATTATTAAGTGTCAATGTAAAAAAGTGTCAGTGTTAATGTAGCAAAGTGTCAGTGTAAAAAGTGTCAGTGAATGTATTATTAAGTGTCAGTGTTAGTGTAAAAAAATATCAGTGTTAGTGTAACAAAGTACCAGTGTAAAAATTGCCAGTACATGTATTATTAAGTGTCAATGTTAGTGTAAAAAAAATGTCAGTGTAGTGTTTGTATAACAAAGTGTCAGTGTAAAGAGTGTCATTGCATATATTATTAAGTGACAGTTTAGGGTAAAAAAGTGTCAGCATTAATATAAAAAAGTATCAGTGTGAAGAGTGCCAGTGAATGTATTATTAAGTGCCAGTGTAAAAATGATTTTTCCTTAAGCTTAGAAAAAACGCGTTTTTTATAATACTAACTCCAAAAAAATTATAAAATTTTAGAATTTTTTTATTAATATCATTCTTAGTGTTCTTTAACAATAACAAAGTTTTAGAATTTATGAGGAAAATTGAACCGATTTTTTTGTCAAATACTCCCTCCGTCCCACTTCAATTGATTTCGGGGTGAATTTCACGGTTTTTAAGAAAAATGAATAAAGTGGGTAGAAATTAGAGGAGAGAGAATGTAAAAGTTAAATGTGTGGTAGGGAATAGGAGAGAGAATGTAAAAGTAAAAAATATTTAATAGGAGAGAGAATGAGTGGGAGAAATAGTAAGTTAATGATTGATTTTTTTGTAAATATGTGGAGAAGATAAGGGTATAAATATATGGAAAACTTTCCTTTTATGGAATAGATCAATTGAAGTGGGACGTCCCAAAAAAGAAAGTGGATCAATTGAAGTGGGACGGAGAGAGTATTAATCAAATTCTTAATTAACATTAAAGAAAAATAATTGCTACTATTCCTACTAATAGAAGAAATTGTTGAACAATCTATAGTATAAATCACACCGGTTCACGAGTGAACAGTATTAAATGCCAAAATTTCCATTTTGCCCTCACTAAGTTGTCCTTTTTTCATTTTGCCCTTTAAAAAAAAAAGTAAATTAAAAAAAAAAAAACAAAAACAAAAACACGTGTTCTCGGACACAGACTTTTACTAGTATAATACTAGGCACGTTAAAGATTAATGCTCCACCATCAATCATGTGTAGAAAAAAAAAATCAAAATCTTTCCCCTTATAGATTAGGAAAAAAGAAGGTGTTTTCAAAATGTACGGTAATGTTTTTGTAAATATCTTAACATGTTTTAAAAAACGCGGTAACATTTTTATAGATAACGAAAATTTGTTTTAGAACATACAATGATATTTTTGTAAATAAGCAAAATTATTAAAACACACTGATATTGCTAACACCATTACTAATACTTTTTAACACTATCACGGACACCTTTTAATGAGTGCACTTGCTTTCTTTAACACCATCACTAGCACTCTTAGTTGTGGAGAGAAGCATGGCCATAGGAAGAAGAAGAGTGTGGAGATATTTGTAACTATTGCAAGGAAAATGGGTATTAAAAATCTGATTGTTCCAAGAGGAAGAAGAGCGAGCAGTCTGATTCAACTGTTGATGTAGTAGATGAAGATTTGGAGGATGTTGGGTATGAATATTTTAACCCTCCTAGATTAGCTTAAGATTTGATTGATACCATAACCTCCTGTCTATTTTAAGGACTTTAAGTCCATATGTAATGAAGTTTAGACTTCAATTTTTTAGCTAAGTCCATTTTATAGAATAGGTTAAATTAGGCTTGAAGACTGGCACGAGACTCATTGGATTTGAGGATTGCAGTTCAAAAGTTTCAAACCACACTCAAGCAACCGCTCGTGCAGAACCGCCTTGTGGAAATCCTTTGTTGAAACTACCCCTTTGAACAACTGCAGTGCAACTGCATATGTGAACCGCACTTGTGCAGTTCCATTATCTCGACCGCACCTTGTAAACCTCACCTGGTATAACCGCACTTCCTCAACTGCTTGGATACCAGACCGCTCCAATGATTGAAGACTTGAAGTGGACCACATTTTACCGTTGGAATTCACGTCAGCAATATCAAATGTCAACCACCATATCTTGTCACATGACTCAATGTCAAAGAAGATCTGCAAGGATCTTGAAAAGGTGACAGGTGTCCTAACTACCTTATTTGCAGCTGAAGCCTGATCAGCTTTACCTGCAACTGCTGTACCAAGGACAAAAGTGGTTATCAGTGGACCAATGGGAAAGCATCAGTACAGTCCTTGCAACAGCTGTGTCCAACGGCTATATCCTTGATGCTTGGGTATAAATACCCCCAATCTTCATCATTTGAAGATTGCTTGAGAAATTGATTTGCTGTGAGTTCATAAGAAGCTGAAGCGCTGCCCAAAAATTATTCAATCATTTGAATCTTCATCTTTCACTTCAAGAAAAATATCCCAGCCCAAAAATCAAGCCTTATACACATCAAGAATCATTGTGCTCTACATCTCAAAGATCTAAAGAGCCTTGATCTTGTTTACACACACACACCTCACTTGTTTAATCACATAGATTATTCATTTGAGATACACTGGTTATAGTCTAGGATTCGATCTTCATAGAATAGATTTTAGATCTGAGTTTGAATACTTTGTAACTTGTAATCTCTCTCATACTCAATATAAAATCTAATTCTTAGAAAATCCAAGACTAACCATCTTGGTAGTGGACGTAGATCGTTTATCGATTGAACCACTCCAGATATTGTGTTCTTACTTTTCTGCATTTATTATTTCTTGTGCTTATTAATTATCTATCTTTTTCTCTGTTTGATCTTACTTGTAGTTATCCGTTATTGAGAATTGTGTTTGGAGTTAACTTTGTCAAACCTCATTTTCAGTTTTATAACTGCTCACAAAACCGCACTAAAACCGCTTAGCAAAACCGCCTCTCCAAAACCGCTTTGTAACTCAAATATTTCGCTGTGCATTTTACAACTCTACTTGCAGTTTCTAACACACTGCAAGAGGTTTTGAAAGCTTAGAGGTTTAGTTTTAAAAGAGGGCAAAAAATTTGTAACAGCTATTCACCCTCCCTCTCTAGCTGTTTTTCACCCTTGTTGCCACCTTTGGGACCAATAGAGGATTATGCCCTAGTGACAGTAGCATGCACGCGCATAAAAGATGCATGGATTTTTGATTCTATGATTTCTTACCACATGTGCGCACAAGGAGTGGTTTGCAACATACGAGCAAGTAGATTGTGGCAATATATGTATGGCTAACGGTTCTGTCTATAAAGTGGTTGGCATAGGTTCATAATGATGCAGACTTCTAGTAGTAAGTTTTGTATGTTGAACAAGGTTAGACATGTTCCTAAAGTAACAAAGAATCTGATATCTCTTAGTCGGCTGGACAAGAGGGGATACAGTTTCAAAGGTGAAGGTGGAGCAGTAACTGTCTTTAAGGGTTTGAACATAATTCTTTGGCAAAACGAGGTTCCTTGTATGTCCTCCAAAATTTTACTTTTTATGGCTCGAGTGTCGGGTATTGTACTACAAAGGGTATGAAAAAGACCCTATTTATACATAACAAGAGGAAGTAAATAAGATAATAACAAAACCTAATATGACTAGGATTCTAATATAGTAAATATAATTCTAATTGGAAAATACTTTTAACTAAGGTAACTTTCCTAAGTTGGCTCAATACCAACTTAGGTAACTGAATATTTGGTGAATCTCCTTATTTATCTCTAAGATGCCCCCGCAAGATGGACGATCGATAGGAGAGTCCAATCTTGGACATAATGAAGACTTGTTGTTGCTGAAGACTTTGTTGTTGTTGAAGACTTTGTTTGTTGTTGAAGCCTTTGTTGTTGTTGAAGACTTTATTGTTGCTGAAGACTTTGTTGTTGTTGTTGTTTATTACGTCGTGATGACGATAATTTTACGTCGCAATGACGAGGAATTTTGTGTCTCAACGACGATTTTGTCTCGACAACGAATTGGGTTTGGTTTTTTTTTTTAAGGGAGATTGAGTGAAGAGGAGAAATAATACTCAACATTATATTGCGATAAGAAAAAAAAGTTTAAGATGGAGATGACACAATAGCATCGCCAATTTTGAAGTGGCCAAAGAGATGACCAATTTGAGAATGAGAGTTAATTTGAGATAAAAAATAATTTTTTATTTTTTTTTTTCGATCAAAAAATAATGAAGAGAAATTTAAGAGGAGAAAGGAACAAGAGAGGGTGAGATTGTACCTACCAAGGCACTAAGTAATAATTTGTCTTGTCGGAACCAAGTCTCATAGGCAGGGTTGGAGACGGTGAGGTAGATAGTAGCTTCGGCAGCCATGGAGAAAAGAAGAAATTTTTTTTTATTGGTGATCTAAGCTCTGATACCATGCAAGATTTGATAAATATTGAAGAAGATATCTTGAGTTTTTTTGATATTGTAAAGGCCCTATTTATACATAACAAGAGGAAGTAAATAAGGTAATAACAAAATCTAATATGACTAGGATTCTAATATAGTAAATATAATTCTAATTGGAGAATACTTCTAACTAAGGTAACTTTCCTAAGTTGGCTCAATATCAACTTAAGTAACTGAATATTTGGTGAATCTTCTTCTTTATCTCTAACACACCATACCCTTCAAGTTGTCGATAAAGACTCGCAATTGTCGTGTCTACCGAAATCTTCAGATTCAATAAATGTCTCATAAGATGAACCTTGTTAAACGCTGATGGCTTCTCCTACATGTCAAACAAAATATGTAGCATCTCCATCGTTACTTTGGATTTAAAGGTGTTCTGTGCAATATCGTCGAATAACGCGAGCCATACTACTCCCCTCTCCTTTCGATCCAACGTCTCTCACTCTCCAATCCTTTATCTCTGCTAATTTATCGCCCAAAGATTTGTAAATATCTTTACCATAAAGATAATCCTTGATCCTTATCCTCCAAGATGTGTGAAGATCATCCCATTAAATTTTTCTACGGACTTCGTACACATGTTGACTGTTCACATAATCCCCAAGAATGCACATGACCGAAAGGTCAATGTGTTTTGAACTTTGGATCAAGATCCAAAGCTCTAATACCGGTCTTTAGAAATTTAGTGGTACCCTTGCAATCAATGAAATGAAAAAACACACTCACAAACAGAAAATATAGAAGAGAACACACATAAGAACACATAGATTTGGTTACTCAGTTTGTTGAACAAATCAACTATGTTTGAAGGCGTTGCCAAGGAAAGAGTATACTCTATATTCTCTCAATGCGATGCTACAATGTGTTTAGGGATGACCCATATATTTATATAGAATTTACAATGAAAGTCCTAAACTTATAATGAGTAAGAAACCAGAACAGAATAGGAAATTCGAAATATTCCCGAAATTGCACCTATTCAGCCGGACTCTCCGGTGAGACCAAAACTGTGTGATGGCCTCTTCACCCGAACCATCCAGCCGATCAAACCATTTTCTCCACGTTTCATGCTTCCTTTTCCTACACCTTGTGTACTTTGTCTCCAACTAAAACCCCTCGGGTTTAGTCTTTCACCCTAACAACACTCGCTTATTTCATAACCCAACAATAATGAGGGTATTATTGTCATTTTTGTGAAGCAAAGTATTGCTCTTCATACACCCCACGTTACCCACCCCACATCAACCACCCCGTACCAGCCCACCCCCACCCCCACACACCACTGCCCCCCACCCCACCCCCATCTCACTCACCACCACCACCACCCCTGCCCCCCACCCTCACCCTCGAGTCAAAAAAATTAATCATTCAAAATTTATTTTTAACAACTCTCCACCCCACTCCACTCACAACCACCACCACCACCCCTGCCCCCACTCCACTCCACTCACCACCACCACCCCTGCCCCTCTCACCCCACTCAACTTATCTCAAATTGTGTTTTTATCGAAAAATATTTTCATTAAACACATGAAATTTTTTCTGAAAAACATTTTCTTTACCAAATAGCTGAAAATATATTTATTTCATTTTTCAAAAAATATTTCATTTTTCGAAAAACATTTTATAGAAAATCTTTTTTTGTAAGTCATTTTACGGGAAACAAACGGAGCCTATTTATATACTCCCTCCGTCCCGGAGAAATATACACTTTTTGTGGTGGCGCGAGAATTAAAGTAAAAGGTGAAAAAGATGATGTGTTGTGAGTGTAGATGGTTGGGTAGGAGAGAGAAAGTGGAGTAAGTGGGTAATGGTTGTGAGTAGAGAAAAGTGAGTCTCATTTCCATTTTAAGAAAATGCAAATTATTGCGAAACGTTCAAAATCAAAATAAGTCTTTTTTTTTTCAGATTATTGTGGATCGGAGGAAGTATATAGCTGTACTAATGTAAAGTGTGGGCAAATGCTATGTGCATGACCCGTTTACCAAACGCGTTTGGAAAGTTCCAACCGAAAAACCGGTCGCTTTCCCCCTCTTGCTCTTCTCTTTCTCTCCGGGAACTTTCACATATATAGTATACATCAACGGGGGAAAGAAAAATGGCGAAATCAAGACGAATTCAAACCCCTCAAACCATAATAAATCAAGCACTAACCTTTCCTACATCTTGACATTTACACTATACTTCTTCCCACACACACACACAAAAATACCCATTCTCTCTTCCCCCAATTTTCTTTCCGACGTTTTCCTCCTCAAATTTTCAATTTTGGCAATCTGGGTCTCTTGAGTTGATCTGGGTTTTTGTTCTTGATCACAATTTCTGCCAGGATTTGAAGGGTTTGATTGCTTTTTTGTTAGGGTTTTGATTTTTATCGGTTTTAACCTTTTTCTTGAAAGGGTTGGAATTCGTTTGTGTAATTATACTTTCTTGTTGCTTGTTTAGAGAGCTGAATTTGATTTTTTTTTCCTTATTTGGCTGCCTTAATTTTTGGAAACAGTTTAGTTTGATGTGTTTATTGTAGAATTTGACACCCTTTTTTGTAGGGGATATTGAGTTAACTTTACTGGGATTTCAGTGTTTGTAGAGTAGATATATACTCCAGAATAGTGAGTGGAGGGGTTTTTGATTAGATGGGAAATGTGTGTACTGGAACTAGGGTTTCATTCCAATCATTATCTCACTCATTATGGTGGCCTCGTTCACCCGAAATGATTGGATATGAAACCAGAGAAATCAAATGCCAGCCACCTTCTATAGTCCAAGATCCTCATTCCCCTCTTCCTGTCCAGAATAAGCCTCCGGAAGTCTTGAAAATAGTCAAGGAGGAAAATAAGCCCACACCCACACAGCCTACAAATCAAACCCCCATAGAAGTTAAGGTACCCGAAAAGAAGAAAGTTGTAATAGTGAAGCAAGATAGTAAGCCAACCGAACCAAGAAAAGCTAACAAAAAGCCACACAATGTTAAGAGAATGTTGAGTGCAGGTCTCCAGGTTGATTCGGTTCTAAAGACCAAAACCGGTCATTTGAAGGAGTTTTACAATTTGGGGCAGAAATTAGGACACGGGCAGTTTGGGACAACTTTTCTTTGTATAGAGAAAACCACGGGCCAATCGTATGCTTGCAAGTCCATTGCAAAGAGGAAACTGCTTACTGATGAGGATGTGGAAGATGTGAGGAGGGAGATTGAAATCATGCATCATTTGGCTGGTAATCCTAATGTGGTATCGATTAAAGGGGCTT
This sequence comes from Adenophora triphylla var. japonica, assembly GCA_022495995.1. Taxonomy (NCBI): domain Eukaryota; kingdom Viridiplantae; phylum Streptophyta; class Magnoliopsida; order Asterales; family Campanulaceae; genus Adenophora; species Adenophora triphylla. The sequence goes on along the minus strand of JAFEMH010004189.1, from coordinate 193,682 downwards.
ATGAAGATGCTGTGGCAGTTCATGTGGTGATGGAGTTGTGTGCTGGAGGTGAGTTGTTTGATAGAATTACTAATAGAGGGCATTTTACGGAAAGAAAGGCAGCTGATCTTGTTAGGACCATAGTTGGTGTAATTGAGGCTTGTCATTCATTGGGAGTGATGCATCGGGATCTTAAGCCCGAGAATTTTCTTTTTGTGGATGAACATGAAGATTCGCTTCTTAAGACTATTGACTTTGGATTATCGGTCTTCTTCAAACCAGGTTTGCATTAAATCCATCTTCTTCTGGTATCTATAGCTTGTTCTGTATATCAATCTTATATGCTTCTATCATGCATACTTTAAAATTCTATAAATTCTTGGGTTAATTTAGAAAGGAAAATGGTGAAGATTTTGTAAATCAGATGTTATAATTTCTTAACTACAAATTTCTTTATGCTTTTGGCTAAGCGCTTGAGTTTATGATTAGACTATTGATTTCTTGCAGGGGAAATTTTCAATGATGTGGTAGGAAGCCCTTATTATGTTGCGCCTGAAGTTTTGCGTAAACGATATGGTCCCGAAGCGGATATTTGGAGTGCTGGTGTCATTCTTTATATTCTCTTATGCGGGGTGCCGCCTTATTGGGGTGGTGAGTTACCATATATTGTTGTCCAATTATTTTATGTTGTTTTATTTGTTGCCTTTGTCCTGACAGTTAAAAGCAGAGTAATCTTTCTAACTCATTCTTTGATCCATTTAAATGCAGAATCTGAGCATGATATTTTTGAGGAGGTTTTGCATGGTGCTCTAGACTTTGATTCAGATCCATGGCCTAGTATCTCTGAAAGTGCAAAGGACTTGGTTAAGAAAATGCTTTTTAGAGACCCCAAAAGGCGGATTTCTGCTCATGAAGTTCTCTGTGAGTTTTTCATTTCATTTCACTTCTTTTCTGTTGGATTTACCAAGATTTCATGTATGAAACTTATGATTATAGCGGTTATAAGATCATAGATTCATAGGGTATAAATAGTTTTCGGAATTGTGGGGAAGGACATTTGAGGTTGTTTTGTTATTTAAAGATTATTTTTTGACCCGATCTTAAATTTTCATTTTCACCTTACAGGTCACCCCTGGATACGAGTTGATGGTGTGGCTCCTGACAAGCCTCTTGATTCTGCAGTCTTAAGTCGATTAACACAGTTTTCTGCCATGAACAAGCTTAAGAAAATGGCTCTAAGAGTAAGTTACTTCTCATTGTATTGAACTTAAATAGTTTGCTTCGCTTATCAATCATTTTAAACATTTCTTTTAATTTTCTTGAGGACCCAAAAAGGACCATTTATTTTGGGACGGAGGAAGCTCTTTGCAATGCTACTCTAATCTGAACTCTTCTGTCATGTTAGTTCAGTTTCTTACGTTCTTGCTTCTGTTCACAGGTCATTGCAGAGAGTCTTTCGGATGAAGAGATCGCCGGCTTAAAAGAAATGTTTAAAATGATAGATACAGACAACAGCGGTCAAATAACATTTGAAGAACTCAAGGCTGGACTGAAGAGATTTGGTGCTAATCTGGAGGAGTCCCAAATATATGATTTAATGCAAGCCGTAAGCATCTCTCTTTATGTCCAGTTTGAAATTCTATTTGTAACCACATCTGATGACAAAACTTTGATGCAAAACTGCAGGCAGATATTGATAATAGTGGCACTATAGATTATGGGGAATTTGTGGCTGCAACCATGCATTTTAATAAAGTAGATAGGGAAGATCATTTATATGCAGCTTTTCAATATTTTGATAAAGACGGGAGTGGTTATATAACCCAAGACGAGCTCCAACAAGCCTGCCAGGAGTTCGGCTTAGCAGATTCTCATTTAGAAGAAATCATTCGAGATGCTGATCAGAATGATGTAAGTTCTTATGCTCTCTCTAATTGAGTGTCCATTTTTTACCTTGAGTGAAGTAGACTTTTAAGCAAAATTTGTACCAAATATACGCAAGTTCCATTAGAGTTCACCTTAGACATTTTTTTTTCAAGGAAACCCTAGGGCGGAGTCAAGGGCGGATTCAGTATGGCGCCAGGAAGTGCAAATGACGCACCTGACATTTTGAAAAAAAATTACCGAGTATTTATAATAATAATAAAAAATATATATATATGGGGTGCAAACTGTAATTTTCGAAAGAAGAGGGATGTAAAGTGTAAATATGTGAAAGTTAGATAATCTAACTTTCACATATTTACACTTTGCATCCCTCTTCTTTCGAAAATTACAGTTTGCACCCTAGTATATATTTTTTTTGCACACCCTCACTCTAAATCCTAGATACGCCACTGGGCGGAGTGATACTTGGTTAAACCTCAGGGGTGAGCAGTGGAATTAACCCCTTTCGAATTTGACATGTGTTAAATGTGAACTAAGTAACATCCTTAAAAATGGACAATGAAATGTTATGTATGAGCATATCTCTAGGCTTAGTTGATTCTAAAATGTGATATATCTTTAACTTTTCAGGACGGGCGGATAGATTATAGTGAGTTTGTGGCTATGATGCATAAAGGAAGTAATAATGCAGAAATGGGAAAGAAGCAGTTACCTAGTAATTTTGGCCTCGGATTCCGGGAAGCATTGCAAGTGTGTTGATAATAACAGTTCTTCCTTTGATATTTTCTTTCTCCAAGCATGATTTTGCAAATAATGTATAAAGGTCATTTGTAGGTTTAGTTATCAGTTATCAGCACATTGTTGTATAAAAGCGGATGCCACCGTATTTTGAGGGTAGGCTTTGGAATTAACTTCTATGATTGTCAATGTTATCAACTAGCAGCTTGAACTTACCATGTAACATCTTTTTTGTCATCAATGTGAAGATAATTTTTCATGGCTTGTGCCTCTCTCTCTCTCTCTCGCTCTCTCTCTCTCTCTCTCTATCTATCTATCTATCTATCTATCTATCTATCTATCTATCTATCTCTCACTCTCTCTCTCTCTCTCTCTCTCTCTCTATCTATCTATCTATCAAGTTTAGTCAGTCCATTTTATAGCATTGTTTTAAGAATCCACACAATGCTGAAAGAATTTGTAAGTGCAGGGCTTCAGGTTGATTCTGGTCTGAAAATCAAAACTGGTTACTTGAAAAAGCTCTGACAGAAAGTTGGACAAGTGCAGTTTTGTCAATCAGTTTTCTTCAAACCAGGTAAGCAGTGAACATTATGTTCATCTTTTTTAGCTGTTACATCTATCTCTACTTGATGCGGTTTGGGCTCAGGCAGTTTTGATCAGCGGTTTGGGTCAAATGAAATTTTGGCCTTGATGCGGTTTGGGCTCAGGCGGTTTTGATCAACGGTATGGGTCAAACGAGGTTTTGGCCTTGGGGCGGCTTGAGATGCGAGAAACATACTAAGGAGTAAGGCTGCCTAAAGACAAGCCTCACTCTTTTGAAGGGAGTAGTATGTATATGGAGATAAAGGTTGTCTTGCATGTGTGTAGGAGGCCAACGGAGAAGACAGCCGGAGTATCCTCATTTCTTTTGCTCGGACAGCCCTGTGCAACCATTTTGGCGAGGTAGCATCACTACTGATGCATTTTAATATTTTTCTTCCTTCTGCCGTGGTTCTTCTGTTGCTTTATTATAGGAAAGATCTCTGCCCGAGGATTACATCGATCTGTTGATTTATTTCGAACGAAAATGTCAGTGATTTCGTTCGTTTTCGTCGTTTTTTAGGTTGATTGTTTCTATATACGATATCCTTTATCGATATCAGTGGCGGAGGGGGGCAATGGCTCCCATTGGTTTCAAAAGAAAAAAAAAACTAGTGCAAAATTTTCTAAGTTTTTGGGGATTAGTGCAATTTATTGAAACTTGCCCCTTTAATATAAAAAAAATACACTAGAACTTTTTTTTGCCCCTGTTGAGATAAAAAAAAATTGTTGTGCAGTAACATTAATGTCAATGTAATCATCCTAATGAAATTCTAAAAAAACTATTATTAATAAATTATCACTAACAATTTTTAGAATTTCGCTAGGATGATTAAATTTACATTAATCTTTGGTCAAAGTTTACTTGTTGACCTATTCAAATAAAATGAGATGGAGGGAGTATCATTTTTTTGCATACTATTTGGTATTAATTGATTTAATTATGTTTTGGTTTAAAATCGGGAAAATATAGATATATGCCCTTGTACTTAGGTCAATGATATGCAGATATATCCCTATACAAATTAATTGTCATATTTGCCTCTGTACTCAAGAAAAATGTGAGTATATTTGACCACTAATAACTTTCCGTCCAAAAATTCACGAAAATGGTGACTAAGCCGCATAGGTGGAATTTCGGATGTAACTCGTGGAAAAAATAGCAAACGTGGAATTTTTAATGAGGATTGCAAGGGCATATTTACGTAAATTTCATAGTACAAGGGCAGATCTGCATCTTAAACCTAAATACAGGGCGTAAATCTATATTTTCTCTTTCAAAAAACACAATTACCCACCACCACCATCACAATCACTACCACCATCATCGTTTGCCACCATCGTTACAACCATTACACAATTTCACCACCATCGCCACTACTTACCACCACCACCAATAATATTACTATCATTCTCTACCATCATAACCACAAATACCACCACTTCACCACCACCAATTCAACACCATCACCGCCACCTCACCACTGCCACCAACATCATCTTCACCTCCACTTCTATGCCCTCACCAAAACTTAACACTACCACCACTCAACACTCACAACCATCTTCCACTACCGTTATTACCACCATTATCGCCACTTACCCTCCACCAACATCAAAGCCACACCAACATCAACATCACCATCAATATCAAAGCATAACTAAAAATAGTGATAGTAATGGTGCTGACGAGTAATAGTGGGGGTGATGGTGTTGTTAATGGTGATGGTGGTGTTTGTGGTATTGGTGGTGGTAGTGACGAGTGGCGGTGGTAATGTTGAAGGTGGTGTTGATAGTAGTATTGAGAAGAAGTGATGGTAGTAAAATGGTGGTGATAATGGTGTTGGTGGAATGTGGCGGTGGTGATTGTGAAGTGGTAAAGAGAAAATATTGATTTATGCTCCCGTACTTAGGTTTAAGACATATATGCCCTTATACAATGAGATTTATGTAACTATGCCCTTGCAATCCTTATCAAAAATTCCACGTGTGCAATTTTTTCCACGTGTTACATCATAAATTCCACCTAAGATACTTAGTCAACATTTTCGTTCATTTTTGGATGAAAAGTCAATGGTGGTCAAATATACTCACATTTTTCTTAAATACAAGAGAAAATATGATAATTAATTTGTATAAGGGTAGATCTTCATCTTTGACTGAAGATAGGGACACATATCTACTTCAAATAAGGGCCAAACTAAAACATTTACTTTGGGCCCAAATATCACATGACTGACTCTTATTACAAAGGGCAAATTGCAATTTAGGGCCTGAAGTCGAGGGGGTGTTCTCCAAACGGGGCCCCATATTTTTTTTGGTCAAATCAGGGCTCAATATCTAAATTTTTCGTCAATTAAGGGTTTTTTTACGAAATTCGTTAAAAACACACTTAAGTTGCACGTGCCACGCACATGAATAATAGATTTGGTTAAATTGAATTGGCAATAACTTTTAAGGGGTTAAATGACATATTTTATAAATAAGGGATCATAAAACAAAATAAATCTTTTATTTTATTGAATTTCTTTTTAATTCTTATGTTATCATAATTTATTAAAAAAAATTATCCAAATTCAAATATTTAGTTTTTTTAACAAAAAATAATTAGTAAATTTAAAATATTGAAAAAAATAAAGATAATAGTTGAACATACCAAAAGTATCGAACTGGGCCAAGCGAATAAAGTCCAGCCCTCAAGCAATTATGGTCACCATATTCTCAATGGACTAGGCCCAATGAACACATGGCCCAAGGCCCATCTTATTGATACGTCGACTTAAGTTCATTGTCCGACCTACCAGGTTCCGACCTAACTAAGTCCGACCCTATGATCCAAGTCATGTTATGGGTACGATCCAACTCAACCCGTCAGTCAGGTCGACCAAACCCCGAGCGTCGACCTCGACCTGCCAAGCTAGCGTCGACCTAACAATTGCAGGCGCACGTGCTTGTACTCTTTCCATAACTGCTTCCCTACAAATCAGGGACCATTTAAGGACACGTTCACATGAAGCATAACTGTCCCACAAATCTCGGAGCTCATGTAGCCCTGCCAAATAAACCACCTACATCAAACTATAAATACACTACCACTACGACGGTTCCAGGGTAACTGCAATTTTGTTATTTGAATATTCATTTGTTCAATACATTTTGCTCTCCAATACATACATACTTACTCTCACGCCCGAGGGTCTAAGCCGGAGACACATCCGGCTAGTCGTGGGTTCTGGTTTTCAGGTCAAGGAGCCAAGTGATCAGTCCTGCCACGTGGAGGAAGATTGATAAGCACATTTCCTGCGGCATCAATAGTTAATATGATTTAAAATAATTTAAGATATTAACTATTATCCTTTTTCTAATAATTTAAATTACTAATTATTTTGCTTCAAAAAAATGACTAATTATTTTAGATTGGATAATTTATCAAATATATAAATAAAAATAGATTAAATAAAATAAATATTTACAAAAAATATGCTTACCCAATTTATATTTTTTTCTTAATCAAGTTTTTTTTTAATGAAACACAATTTAACTAATTAAAATATATAAAATAATATTTTCTTTAACACAAATAAAAAATATGGTATTTCTCAAAATCCCAACAACCATCATCTCTTTGAAATTCAAACTCACCACCATCTCCACCATAACAACCACCACCTAGTCACTACAATATAACACCGCCATCACCATAAAACCAACAAAAACAAAATCAAAGAACAATCATATTACAAATAAAACCCAAATCAACTTAAAATCAAACAAGTATTTAACCCTCGTATGGACTCTTTTTTTTTAAAACCTTCGTTTGGACTCGTTTGGTCTTTTGGCGAAATTGAGAGCAGAGGGATGAACGTCGACAGAAAGAGGAGGATCTAGACTCAGTTTTGGGTGTTTGGAGCGTCGCCGGAGAGGGTGAGGTGCCTGCCGGAGAAGAAGATTGGAGGAGGTATGTGTGCCGGGAAATGTCGGACCGGAAAGGGGAAAGACGAAGAAAGGGAAAGGAAGACATAGGCTTATGTGGGGGGCTAGAAACGTTGGCGGAAGTGGGGAGCCAGAAACGAGGGCGGGGGTGGAAGGATGAGAAGAGCGGGTAAAGAGAAAGGGGTAGGAAGGACCTTGGGGTGGGATTCTGAAGTGACGAGTGAGAGAGAGAAAGCAAGATGAAGAGAATATAAAAAAAAAAGAAATTGTCCACCCACCCTTTAGTTTTAACAAATTTGGATAACAAGAAATTGTTAAAAAAAAAATTAAATATTTGAATTTGGATAATTTTTTAATAAATGATGATAACATAATAATTAAAAAGAAATTCAATAAAATAAAAGATTTATTTTGTTCTATGATCCCTTATTTATAAAATATGTCATTTAACCCCTTAAAAGTTAGTGCCAATTCAATTTAACAAAATCTGTTATTCATGTGCGTGGCACGTGCAACTTAACTGTGTTTTTAACGAATTTCGTCAAAAAGCCCTTAATTGATCAAAAATTTAGATATTGAGCCCTGATTTGACAAAAAAAATATGGGGTCCCATTTGGAGAACACCCCCTCGACTTCAGGCCCTAAATTGCAATTTGCCTGATTACAAATAATATTAGAGGTGTAATCCCGGCTAGTGCCAGTGTTAGCGTAATAAAGTGTCAGCGTTAGTGTAACAAAGTGCCAGTGCATGTATATTAAGTGCCAGTATAAAAAAGTGTCAGTGTTAGTGTAACAAAGTGTCAGTGTTAGTGTAATCAAGTGTCAGTGTAAAGAGTGTCAGTGCATGTATATTAAGTGCTAGTATAAGGAGTGTAGGGTAAAAAAGTGTCAGTATTAGTATAAAAAAGTGTCAGTGTGAAGAGTGTCAGTGCATGTATTATTAAATGTCAGTGTAAAAATGATTTTTCATTAAGTTTAAAAAAAACGCGTTTTTTATAAGACCAACTTCTAATGAGAGGAGATATAGTAACTTTAAAAAAACATTCGCTCAAAATCCTAAGCAAAATTGTCTCGCTCCCACCTCTTTTTCTATACTTTCTCTCTATATATACAAGTAAAAAAATTGATTTGATTTTTTTATTATGAATATTTACGAATACAATTTCAGATATGATTCTAATCAAGCTTGACTCGAGAAAATGATAGCTATCAATCCAAATTTCGCAAATAACTATTGCCAAAATGACTTCCAAAACTATTCATAAAGCTCAAATCTTTCAACTTCTCCAAAAATAAGGGAAAGTGAAAAAAAAAAAAAAAAAGTTCACTCGAATTGATCACGACGATACTTTCATGCACACGACGAAAAATTAATATGTTAAAAATAGTATCACCGAATACATTACATGCAAACAGGATCTTCAAAACAAAACCACACATTAGGCTTTCAAAGCAGATCCGATTAATTATATTTATGCTATCAACAAATTTTGATATTATATGTAGCATTTTATAAACTATTGTCATTGCTTTGTATTCGTACGCATGTTTTGTCTTAATTTATTATTTTCATTTGTTTAATGATATACTCCCTCCGTTCCAACATAATATGCACTTTTTTGGGTGGTGCGGGAATTAAGGAGAAAAGTGAAAAATGTGATGTGTTGTGAGTGTAGATGGTTGGTTGGGTAGGAGAGAGAAAGTGGAGTAAGTGGGTAATGGTTGTGAGTAGAGAAAAGTGGGTCTCATTTTCATTTTGAGAAAGTGCAGATTATTGTGGGACGTCCAAAAAAGATCTTTTTGCAGATTATTGTGGGGCGGAGGGAGTAGATATTACACTTGACGTTTATTTATAAGTATTTGATTTAAGAAGAAATAATTTTAATTTTTTAATGTGGACTAATGAAAAAACTAATTTTAATAATAGTTTATAAAATAAAATAACAATTTTTTTTATTATAAAAATATCGTAAGCGAAAAAATTGACTCACCGTTGGACCTGATGGGTGGACAGGTGGACCTGATGTGGCATGACCCATGAACGTGATTGGTCCCACGTCTAAGGTCAGGCAAACACTGACATGTACGTACCAACCGTAAGCCGAGTGAGCTGTCATAACGTGTCCCGTAATAATCACATTAATAATCCAAAAACCTCTCTTATTGGATAATTAATTTTTATTATATTTCTTTGCTAAAAATAAAAATATTGCTAAAAATAAAAATAAAAAATATATTCTATTTCTCTTTCCTACCTAATATGATCTGGACTCTTACCGAATCTCATCCGTTCATATGAACCCCAACTAAGTTTTCAACGGTCAATAATCAACTATAATTAATGGGATTATTTATTTTAATTTTCTTTCTTTTTTGTTTGTTTACAAAATGACTTGGATTAATTTGGTGTTGTGGATTTGGTGAGTGGTACGTTGTCCACTTGTAGTCTCAGCTGGCAATTTATATATATACTCCCTCCATTTCGTTCGAGGGACAAATTTTTTACCTTGCACGAGATGAGGTAGAAAATAGTTAGTGAATATTTATTGTGAATATAACAAGTGGATCTCATTAATAAATATATATATATATATATATATATATATATATATATATACACACACACACTCCCTTCGTTCTATTACAATCTTCAAAATTGCACGAGACTTAAAAAAAAAATGTACTCCCTCTATCCCGCTACAAATCGCACACTTTCTATTTTGGGCGTCACATTACAAATCGCACACTTTCTAAAATGACAAAAAATCTTTATTATTCCCTCCACTCATTCTCTCTCCTACATTATTTTAAGAGTAGGTTTTGGGGGAAACTAGTTTCTCCCTAACATTATAAAAAGTCTTGTTTTAAAAATTGAAACAAAGGCACGTACAATTTTTTTTTTTTAAATAAAAAATAAGACTTTTTATAATATTTGGGGAAACTAGTTTCCCCCAAATTTTTTTGTTATTTTAATACTCACAACACCATTATAATTTACTATTTCCTCCACTCATCCTCTCTCCTATTTTACTTCTACACTCACAACATTTATATCATTATTTTTTCCCTTAATTCTCGCGCAAACAGTAACAGTGCGGTTACTAGCGAAACGGAAGGAGTAGTGTATTAGGTATTGTAAATATGAAAAGTAAGGTAGCAGAGAGAAATTGAGGTAGAAAATAATAATTGAATTGTTTTTATGAATATGACATATGAGTCTTATTAATATAAAAGCAATAAAACATTTTCATTTTAGAAAGCGTGTAGTTTGTGATGGAACGGAGGGAGTATATATATACATATATATATACATATATATATACATATATATATACTCCTCCGTCCCGCTAATATCCGCACACTTTCCTTTTTGGGCGTCCCGTTAATATCCGCACACTCCCAAAAAGGAAACTTTATATTAATAAAATATTCACCCAACCCCACTCATTCTCTCTCCTACATTATTTTAATACTCACAACACCATTATAATTTATTACACCCTCCACTCATTCTCTCTCCACTCATTCTTTTACACTCACAACATTTTATTAAAATATCATATTCCTTAATTCCCGCGCAAAACAAGAACCGTGCTGATATTAGCGGGACGGGAGATATATATATATATATATATATATATATATATATATATATATATATATATTATAAATTAGGGATGCCATGAATAGTTTCATTGGCCGAAATTTTCATTTTGCCCTCACTATTTTGTCTCTTTCCTATTTTGCCCTTAAATTTTTTTTTTAAATTAAATTTTGCCCTTAAAAAAAATAAATTAAAAAAAAACAAAAATGTGTCCTCGAACACGGACTTAATTAAAAAAAATAAATAAATAAAATAACGTGTCCTTGAATACGAGCTTATTCTAGTATATATATAAATGCAAGTTAATTAAGTGCACGAGGCCACAATCATGAGTTATTATTAATTTTCTTTTTCTAATCTTTTTAATATGTAAACATTTGTAGTAGTTGTTATATTAAACATTTGAGTAATTGACTACAATATGTAAACATTTGTAGTAGTTGTTATATTAAACATTTTCATATGTTTTTATATTATTTACAATAGTGTCATTCGAACGTTCTAAATATTTTACATCACAACTATTATAAACATTATATATTTTGTAATAACAATTTTGTACAAGAGCAAATTATGAAGCGATTTCAAATCCTTGATAATCCATGATAATCTTGCACCAAAGAATACCTTTCTTTGATGACAAGTGATATAATTTCTGCTGAATATTTTTTTTGAAGCCAATTATTAAATTGGTGATTGTAAATAGATTAAGATTTATCTGTTTATGGATGTCTATGAATCTTGGGGTGACTTTATGAATCCTACGATTATAAAAGCGCAAACACTATTGACACCTGGATTATAAAATAGAAAAAAAGAAATAAAAATAATACACCTTTATTCTTTTAGAAATGATCAAGTTCCTTTTTATGGATAACTATTGCATCATTTGATTATTTTAAGCTAAAAGGGTTTGAAAAAGTATCTTTACTTTCTTTTAATGTAAAGGTGAGTAATAATGTATGGTTATTTATAATGAAGGTGATTAATTTTTAAATTTTAAAATTTTTTTTCTTATTTTTTTTAAAAAAATTTAATTTTTTTTTTTAATTTTTTGTGTGTCCATTTTGGTACATTATTTTCTTTTACAATTTGTCTAAAAACAAAGTAAATCCTTAACAAAAGGGCATATTAGTCACACCCCTCTCTCTCTCTCTCTCTCACACACACACACACACACAGTCAGACAAAACCCGCACTCTCTCATCTCTCTCTCATCTCTCTCTCTCTTCTCTCTCTTTCTTGAGAATTTCTGCAACCATATACCAACTTTGCAGAATTTGAATTCCGAAGGAATAATTATTCCTGCATAACAAGGATTAAGTAGCCCCTCAATCTTCTAAGCAAGGTAAACACCCTTTTCTCAGTCACTAGCCCTCGCATTTCTTCTGATTTTGTTCGTTTTTGACAGTTTTAAACCTTGTTAATTTCAACTCTGCTTGTTTCTACCCAACTTTTTTGTTCGATCTTTTCTTTAAGTAGATCTTATTTGGTTTAACCACCTGCTTTCGATTTGATTAGTTGCAGTTTAGTTGTTCTGTCAGTGATTTGCATCAATGGACTGTTTGGATAGGTTAAGAATGTCAGCATCCGTGAAGCACTGTTTAATCTTCCCAATCTAAGATGTTATCAACTTCTCGAATCCAATTTTATTAAACTTGATCTGGGGTTTGTTTATTTTATCGAAATTTATCCAAAATGCTATTAGAGTAAGAATGTATAGTAGTTTTTGGAGTTGAATTGTGTACATTTGTTGTCATTCTACTCTGGAAATTCATTTTTAACTGAAGTGGTGCTGTGATTTCCACTTTATCTGTAGAGGATTTTCTTTGGAAATGGCGTCGGAAAATGGGGTTCCATTAGAAGAAGAAAGTGGGCTTTCTGTTACTGAGATTACTAATGTTGAAGAATCAACTGTGGATGTTAAAGTAAAGGAAGAGAATGTCTGTGATAATACAGCAGTTTCTGGAGACTTGGATAAAATTGGGGTTAGTCTTAATTCATCAAATGTTGCAGTGGAATCATCTGAGAGTGTTAAGGAGGGTAAAGGTCATAATGGGGAAAGTTCAAAAAATGGTAAAGTTGCCAAGGATCGGGCTAATTTGAAAACCCAAGGTACATTTGCTCGTAGCGCAAGAGCCAGCCTATCACAGAGTCTTTCTTTTCCTTCAAGAGGTCGTCATGCTGATGCTATGAAGACTAGCGTTGATGGGCAAACATTGAAAGCCCGCCCAAATGGGTCAAAGGGTCAAGCTGCATTCATGAATGGAACAGCGACTTCTGTTTCTCGTTTGAATCCCCCGAAAAAGGGACCATCCACTGGAGTTAACTCCAAGGATGTAAGCACGAATGTTGGTGGCGCCTCCACTCGAAGAAATACTTTAGCTTCTGTGCCAAGTTTCCGCCAGTCTCGGGTAAATTTTGATGTTAATCTTTTTTTTTTGAGCATGTTATACATTTATTATTTACTATATTAATTTTCCCTTTTTCGTGCTTTTTTGTTATACTAGACTGGAAAAGCCATTGAAAATGCAGTCCACCCTCCATCCGAAGACTCCACGTAAGTTGTTCTAATCTATATAATTGCTGATTTGTGATGACTAATATGTTGGATCATAAAGTGTCAGGTAAAAATGCATTGTAATGAGAGGGCTTTTAAGTTACATGAATTTGATTGCATTTGCAGATCGGTTGATCAACTTCCAAAGCCAATTAAAGTTGCACTGCCCTTCAAAGAGGATGATGATGCTCGCTCCACTACTTCATCGTACTATTACTACTCTCATCTTAGAGTGTTACAGAGTACTTCTTTGTGGTGAACTGTGATCTTCATATCATTGCATCTCTAGTGCAATTTATGGTCAAATTGACATTTCCCTGATTTTTTTTTTTTAATCATGAATAGAGGTGTCACTCCTGGCGGGAGGCGGAGGAGCAGTACCTCAGGGTTTCCCTTCCGGTTGGATGAGCGTGCTGAAAAGCGAAGAGAGGTAGATACTGATGATTTGTTCCATCTATATATCATGTTGTATGGTGTTCTTTCTATACGTGGTTAAAGATTTGTAACTGGGTTTTTGATTGTTAGTTCTTTTCAAAGCTAGAGGAGAAGATACAAGCTAAAGAGGTGGAGAAGACAACTTTGCAAGAAAAATCGAAGGTGCTTAGTCTGGAACTCTTTCAGCCACTGAAAGACTTTGATTTTTGTTAAAAGATCATTTTGCAACTATTATGCCAATATGGCTGTTGTATCTGGTTGATAGTATGGCTTTAACAACACTTGCAATGCAGGAAAGCCAGGAGGAAGAGATCAAGAAATTGAGGAAGAGCTTGAAATTTAAGGCTGCACCAATGCCAAATTTTTACAAAGAACCCCCACCGAAAGTTGAACTGAAGAAGGTAATATATCTATTTATCTTATTCAACGCTGATTGAAACATCACTCTGATACTGTTCATATTGCATTAAAAGTTGATGCTTTTGTTGACTAAAAGTGCAAAGTTGAATTTCTGAAATTCCCTATCCTGAAATATGAATCCTGTTTTGAAGTCAAAAGTTTTTTATATTGCGATTTTTCTTCTATTTTTCCTTAATTTCCACTTACATTAATCTCTTTGTGGTATCATAATTAAGAGAAACCTCATGTTACTGAAAATATACAAAAAACTATAAAAATCCAGGGGAAATTGATAGTTTAAGTTTAGCAACAGGACTCTCTTATAGTAATAGATTAAATAGAGAGTGGGGATATTTTTATTGTACAGATGGAGTGCACTTTCTTGATATATTTTCTCTCCAACCTTCAAAAAGGCTTGTTTGGTTTCAACTGAATGTTAAAATTATGGTTTATGGTTTATAGCTTATAATATAATGTTGTATTTGTAGTTTATAGATTATAGTTTATTTGTTGTTTGTGATTTCTTATTATCTCAATTGTTTATGTCATTATAAGTTATGATGATTCATGCTAGCCGACCCTAAATCAATTTGGGACTAAGGCGTCGTTGTCATTGTTGTTGTTGTTGCTGTTGTTGTTTATGTCATTATAAATTATGTGAGTTATTGCATTTAAAAGCTAAAATGGAGTGTATATAAGTGAACAGACGGGAATATCCTCGTCATCTGCACCTAGTCATTAGTCACTAAAATAAACTTTAATTATCTATAGTTAAAAAATTGATTTCCGTCATATTTTTTAACCCTCCATAATCAGACCATTATTTGCAAAACCCAGATAGCATTGTGACCCAAGAAACCACTTCTGACTTCTGTGCTTTAAATACCCCGGAAGTAACTCCAACCATAATCTAAATGACCAACCTCAACAAATCGATCCACCATTAAGTTCCAAGAAATTATATCCTTATCTATCATTTGCCCTCAAAGAACTTCCCTGCTGATTGCCAATTGCTTCAACCTATTTTTGGTGTTTCCTGCAAGCATTGAATTTCACAATTCACACAACCATGTTCACTCTCGTCAGGAACAAATTCAAATTAATTTATAGATTTCCAAGTTTCCCATTTCGCATAAACAAATAATCAGCAATGTCTAGGTAAAACAGTCCCTCTGGGGCATTTCATCAAGTGCTTTCTCAACTTTTTATTGGGCGAACATTCACCAATCACTGTTCCAAAAAACCAATTTCTGCAATTTTAATAGCAATATCTGTTGATAACGATCTTCATATTTCATCTTTGGGTCATGAGTTCTTGCACATCTTTGGATTGAGAAGGGAGAAGTTAAAGGTAGGGATTTCTCAAGGCTGAAAAGATCGGAGAGGGAAAATGAAACCCCTAACCTGAGATGAATTTGTCGCTACTTTTGACTGGCTCCCATTCTCAACCCTGACCTCTACAAGTTTTTCCACTGGAGAGAGACAGCCAGACCAAGATTCAATTCTGACCTATACAAGTTTTCCTATTGGAGAGATAGACCAGCTTTGATTTGATATTTTCCAGCCAACACGGAAGTCTCTCTGCCGGCGATCAATGTCGTCAATTGAGCATTGTTACCAAAGTGCCGTTCGTCATGCACCATTGTCAATTGCCATTCCTCCGATAGAGTTTGAACAAAAAGCAAAGGAAAATAAAACCCAGGACATGCAAGAGATAAAAAATTTGAAGCGTTTTTTTTTAATCCAAAAAAAAAAAAAGAAAGTCTCAAGTGTTAGCGACAGGTTTAATGGGGGCATTTCGAGAGTTTCATTTAGAGTTACTTTTCATGCATGTTTTGGAAAAAACATAACCTCCTAAGCAAGTGTTTATGATTTATGGTTTATTCATGCTTTGGTGTTGTACCCCCAAAAATAGTTTATGGCCCAAAATATAAGTCAAACAAGCCTAATATAGTTTATAAAAACCCATAAAGTGGTCCTAGAAACTAGAACCAAACAAGCCCAAACTGCCTTTGTTATGTGACAGATGTCAATATATACATAAGCAACTCTTATGGTTATATTCCGATGATCTGAACAACTAAATGGCATACGGATTATAGAAATCCCTTAATCCTTGCCTACCACGCCATGTGTTCATATATGGACAAGCATGGACCATCGGTTATATGGATATCATCTGTGTTTCTTGTTTCTTGTTGCTGCTCTATAATATTGGTAGTTCAACATTCTAATGTGAAGAGAAAGTATCTTAGAGGTATACCTTGAATGGTTTATATATCATTGAGTGTAAAGATATACTCCCTCCTTCCCATAAAGATGTTCCCATTTACCATTTTTGTTTCTCCCAATAAGATGTTCTCATTTCCAAATTTGTTAGGTTAAAAATCATTGAACTTCCCAAATTACCAACAAAGGAAGAGAGGGATGAGAGCCAACCAAGGAAGAAGAGGGAGTAATAAGTAAACCTCATTAAGGTTAGTGATGGAAATGAAAATAGGTGGTTAAAATGTTTGAATAATCAAATGGGACTATCACTATGGGATTTTTTTATTTTATTTTTTTTTTGGGGGGGGGGGGTATTCCTTTATTATAGAGGTCTTGCCAGCTATAAAGGGCAAACCCCGGTGCGCCAAGGTCTTGCCAGCTATAAATGACAAAAAAAACATTTGACGTGCCTGAGTAACCTAAGCGGCATATAACTAGGCATAGTTTATTTTACTTTAAAAGAGATTTAATACAAGTTTATTGCATACTTTTGCATTCAAACAAATAAGATCTTGAGAGCTGGTTTTAGAATTTAAGTATGACACATAGTTATTAAAAGCGCGCCTAGGCGCGCGCCTAGGCTCCGGGCGCAAAGAGGCTCTGCTCTAGAGCCTGGATTGTGCTAGGCGAGGCGTTGTTTCATAGGCGAGGGATTAGGCGCGCCGCTTCAGCCTTGATCGTGTGCGTCTAGGCTTCGGGCACAATAATTGTCCAACAATTAAATCGTAATTAAACCTAATACGCGACTAATACTCTTCTATGCCACGACTCTCTCACGTACACGTGTCATAACTCTGTATGTATAAGAGTAGGGATCACTAGGAACTCCTTCAAACTAACAGCGACGACCTTCGACGACCTGGGAAGAACTCCGGCGATCTCCCTGATCACTTGATGTTGTATGTATACTATATTTTTAGTATAGTATACATACATTTATGACATATAACGTATGTTTGTGCTTGTTTCTTTTATGACTTATAACGTATGTTTGATTTACTACTTGCATTTGATTTATAGCTCATCTTGATGTTGTATGTATACTATATTTTTAGTATTTTAAGGCATTTTTGCGTTGTCACTAAGGCGCGCGCCCGCCTTGCGCCTAGGCTCCGGGCACACCTTTTGCGCCTTGGTGCGCCTTGGGCCTTTAATAACTATGGTATGACATTGCTTGCTCCATCTTATTTATTCATTTCAGTTTTGTTATCCCTTAAATTTGCTTGTGATCTAAGGCTGTTGTCATGTCATGTCCGCATATGCATGGATTTGTTTGGAGTACTAAAAAAGTAACGCACACATTGAGTTCAATAGTTGTTTATTTTCCTGAAACCAGATTCTGCAGTGTACAGTTGTGCAGCCTTCATGTTCTTCGTTATATATAAAAGTAGAGTTTCTTGCAGTGACAGTTGTGGGCGATTTAGATAATTGTTGGATCACCGTATAGACTCAATTTCCGTGTTTTAAAGTAGAGTTCGTCTTAGCATTATGCTGAATTGAGTTTGTTTTAAGAATTAACAGTTTTCTACTTTGTTAGATACCAACGACACGTCCAAAATCTCCCAAGCTTGGAAGAAACAAGAGCTCTGTAGCATCAAGCAGCAACACCGTGGAAGTTGCTGGTGGTGGCTCATCCCTCAGCCCACGTTTGAATAAAGAAAAAGTCACATCACCCAAGGTCACACGTGACAAGGATCCTGCTGCTCCGTCAAAGAATCAGCCAATCAGAAAGTCCCAGCTCTCAAAGGTAATCTCCGCCACAAAAACAGCAGGAAAGCAGCAGCCCGGAAAGACGAAAGAAAACAGTGTAGAAGCAGAAGGGCAAGAAGAGAAAGATTTGGTGGCCAAAATTCCATTGGTAAGTCCCACAGAAAATGAGAATATAACCACAGAGCTTGAGAGTGCTGTGCAGGAAAATGGTCAAAATCCAGAGATTATGCCTGTAGCAGAAGTCAGTGTTTGAGGCTTTAAAAAAAGGTAATTTTCTAAATTGAAAACTTGTACTTAAAATAGGTTTTTGGAGCTTTTAAGTTGTTGCTGTGTGTTTGTGAATAGGGTTCTCAACAGGTTTATATCATCTTTCTTGTATTTACTTTTATGAAAATTTAAAAATGTGTTTGAGAGAAAATTTAACATTATATATCTGGTGAATTGTTCCTTTTGTTGTGTACTTTACTTTATTAAATGCTTTTTGGTGTTGTACCATTTAATAGCATATGAAAATGACAAACACTAAATATTTCGAAATATTGCTGAATACACACACATATTTTATTACTATCAAAAACAAAATCAAACAAAATCTATATACACTGTACATATTGTTCTGTCTTTTGTACTGTGATATTATGTTTGCCAATAAAAATTGTCATACTTTGATTTTATATGGACAATTTTATTGACATTTTGAAGAATAATTTATTAAAAAATAATTTTATATATGAAATTTTAAAAGTTGTTATTTATGTACCACTATTTATGCACCACTAAAATTACTAATGATATTTTTTTATTGGTAATGTGCTACCCCAAAACAGTCTTTTTTTTGTGCTTTAATACAAAGACAAGACTGTATACGTCCGATCCTCCTTGCTACACCGTAGTTGTAGTTGGGAGCTTTGTGACAGTAGGATAGGATAGGGTAATGTTGTTGTAATAAAGTGCTACCCCGAGATATCTCCCCAAGTGAAGTTGTTGTGATGGGCCAAAGTTATACTCCCTCCGCCCCGGCCGAAGTGTCTCAACTTTCTATTTTGGGCGTCCCATTTAAAATATCTCATACCCAAAAAAGGAAAGTTTTTTCACTATTTCACCCACTCATTCTCTCTTCTACTTTACTTTTACACTCACAACATTCTCTCTCCTAACTATTCCTCCCACTCATTCTCTCTCCTATTTAATTTTTCATACTCACAACATTTAAACTTTTTTCTTTTTTACATCACTTTCCTTAATTCCTGCGTCAAACCCATTTTGGGACACTTCGGCCGGGACGGAGGGAGCATTACAACACACGAATGTCACGAACCCAATTGGCTAGCACAGATACAAAATATTCATTTTGTTTTTCTTGTCAATTTGATTTGGGCTATTTGCTCACCAATGATAATAATGGGCTAACTCTGAGTGAATCGGTAAATATTTTTTCTATCCCACAATAAGGTTTCTAGTTTTACTTTACGCGAAAATTAAAAAAAACAAATACTCCCTCCGTCCCACGAAAATTGATACTTATTTCCTTTTTGGTTCGTCCCACCAAAACTGATACTTCCCAAAATGGTAAGGAAATCTTCACTATTTACCCCACTCATTCTCTCTCATATTTCACTTTTACACTCACAACATTCTCTCTCCTAACTATTCCTCCCACTCATTCTCTCTCCTATTTAATTCTTCATACTCACAACATTTTCTTTCACTTTTTCTCTCTCTTACTTTTTCTTAATCCGCGTGTCCAAAAAGTTGGTCTCAGTTTTGGTGGGACGGAGGGAGTATTATCTATATTTATATATATATAAAAAGAGGATAGTCTCTAAATCTAAAATAAGAAACCTAATATTTCCCGCCAAAAGCCAAAAGTGGTTTCTAAAAATAGAATATCATCATATTTTTTTTTCAATAGAAAAATTAATAAAAATTGATTTAATAGCTTTAAAAGACCAGACTCTTCAATTCGATTTTCTATTTGTCATTGAATTCAAAAAGCCATGGATACAATTAAGACTAGCCATATTCTTAGATTTTAGGCTATAAAAATATCTCTATCAGTCTCACGTAAGCAACTAAAAACTCGTATTGATCCAAATACAAATTTATTACTCTGATGAAGGCAACAATTTTGATCGATGGTGGTTTTCAAAAGCTTGGTCGGTTGAAGAAGCAGCGGCAATGAAATTAGGTATGGGTAGTGATGATGGTGATAAGAGAAGTTACGGTGGCGGACTGTGAAAATAATCTCATGGCTGTTGGTGGTGGTAGTGGCGATGTGAGTGTTGGCGGATTATCAAGGTGTGATGGACTTGAAGAAAAAGAGACGATGATGAAAGAATGCAAAGTGAAAAAAAATAAATAGTGATGTAATGTACTACTTCATAGAGATGAGCTTTAATTAGGTTTTTTTTTTTTTTTTTTTTACTTCAAATTAGGCTTGTGTTTAGTATAAGTCTTTTTTTAATGTAAGGTAATTTTATTTTTGAACAATTTTATGGAAATGTTTAGTAAGTCTAAGACGGTTTTTTTTTTTTTTTTTTTTGTTTTTTTGGCAAATTAGACGTGTTTTTAGGTTATGCTTTTTTTTTTTTTTTTTTTTTTTTTTGCAAGTTTTATTTTGGAACAAAGTATGTTTATTTTTTATTTTGAAAATTGGTAAATTTATATATGAAAATTTAAATACTCCCTCCGCCCCAGACCAAGGGTATATGGGGAGATTTCACGCTTCTTAAGAAATTTTTTTAAAAATGAATAAAAGTTAAATGTGAGATAGGAAATAGTAATTAAATGTGTGGTAGAAAATATGAGAGATAATGTAAAAGTTAAATGTGTGGTAGGGAATAGGAGAGAGAATGTAAAAGTTAAAAATATTTAATAGGAGAGAGAATGAGTGGGAGGAATAGTAGTTAAATGTGTGGTAGGAAATAGGAGAGAGAATATATAAGGATATAATGAATGGTTTTTTTGTAAATATATGAAGATGATAAGGGTATTAATATATTCAAAAACTTGCCTTTTTTGGAAATGAACTCTTGGTCTGGGACGTCCCAAAAGGGAAAGATGAACCCTGGTCTGGGACGGAGGGAGTAATATTTACTGAATCCTATAATTACTTCCTAAATTTACTCCAGCCTTTTATTTGAAAATGATGATATTATTTTTGGAAAACGTAAAATATTATTTAATCAAATTTATTGCAACCTAGACATGTTTTAGGTTATGCTTATTTTTTGGCAATTTTTTTTAGTAATTTGTTTTTGGTCAGTTTAATGTTTTTTTTAGTAAATCGAAATTGGAAGATAATTAGTCAAATTTGCTCATTATTACTAATTACTAAATTTCCCATCCAACGATTTTCTCCCTTTAAACCCTGTAATTTCGTTTGATTATGGTTAACATAACTACTGCTTCTAAATTTTCTCCACCAAATATCACCTACTCCCTCCGTCCCAATCTAAATGTTCAAAAATGGGTTTGACGCGAAAATTAAGGAAAGTGAGGTAGGAAAGAGAAAAAGTGAGGTAGGAAAGAGAAAAAGTTTAAATGTTGTGAGTATGAAAAATTAAATAGGAGAGAGAATGAGTGGGAGGAATAGTTAGGAGAGAGAATGTTGTGAGTATAAAAGTAAAGTAGGAGAGAGAATGAGTGGATGTAATAGTGAAAAAAACTTTTCTTTTGGGAAATGGGACATTTTAAATGGGACATCCAAAATGAAAAGTTTGGACATTTAGATTGGGACGGAGGGAGTATTATTCATATCAAGAGTTCAAAATAAATCTTTACAAAAAAATACAAATTGAATGAGCCGAAAAAAATTGCAACTTTTTTATTAATAATTTTATAATATCTTCTTGAGAAAAAATTTATTACAGTAATGAACATACTAAAAGTGTCGAGTTGGGCCAAACGAATAAAGCCTAATCACAGATAGCTTTGGCACCCACATTCTCAATGAGACTGATCCAATCAGAACAAGGCCCAAGGCCCATCTCACACATCAGTCGACTAAGCCCATGGTCCGACCTACAGGTCCCGACCTAACTTAGTCCGACCTCATGATCCATGCTACAATTCGGGTACGAACCATGCTCTACCCGACAGTCAGGTCGACCATTCCACGAGTGGCGACCTCGACCTAAATCAACAAGTGACGACCTGACACTTGCCGGCGTATTTGGTTGAACAATTCTCATAACCACATCCCTACAAATCAGGGGCCGTTATAGACACGTTCCCACAATCAAGTAACTGCCGCTACAATCTCGGAGCACATGTCGCCTCCCCAAAAATACACCACTCTTGTCTATAAATACTTCATCACTACCAAACGGTGAAAGGTAACTGCCATTTTGTATTCTGAGTTCAGTATTCAATACATTTTGAGCTTTATACAACTGTTATCTTACTCTCACGCCCGAGCGTCTTCGCCGAGACACATCCCGGCTAGTCGTGGGTTCTGTTTTCGTCAAGAAGCCAGGTGATCACCCCGCCACGTGGAGGAAGATTGATAAGCACATTTCCCGCAAAGATCAGCTTGGTTCCATTGCACGGAAACGTGCTTTAAACTTGACCTCGAAAACTCCATCAACCCGCAACAATGGTGACTTCGTAAGGACACGTATCCGAGGCTTCACTTGGGCATGACGAAGTAAACAACAACAACATGAACGCAAATGCTGAAAACTTGAACTTGCCTCCTCCCCCACCAAATCGTCCTCATGGTAGAGCCACACGCTCTACTAGTGTCGTTGACGGCAGAGGATTGCCTGACACAAGGAGAGGGAAAAGACATATGGATGGGCAAGGAGTTCCACCTCCTCCAAAACGTCCAACCGCCAGTGTTAATGTTGGAAACAGGGCAGGTCCCTCCACCAACCCCATGAGCAAGAAGGAGATGATGTTGGAGCGAGCTCAGATTCTGGCCGACTTGATAGCCATGGAGGAGGCAGAACAGGCTGACATACGCTCTGAGAGAGGGGCCCCTACTCAGGTTTCTAATGGGCAACAGGCCAGGAGTGCTAGGCCAAACGAAGGTGTGGGACAGAACGGCGAGGACAGAATAGTACGTCGAGCTCCTACTATAGTTCATGTGCCGAGTAACGATTTAAGGGCTAGCCTCAATGTAAACAGAGCAGTGAGGCTCAATCTCGATTTGAGGACTCGCTAATGCACCAATAGAAATGTGCATGTTTCCCCAGCAAGAACACAGAGATCAGGATCCCATAGAGACAGGAATGGGCATAGGTCGCCTGTGAGAGGGGAAAGGCGCAGGTCGCCACATGGAGATAACAGGCGTAGGTCGCCGTCTGCTGCTGAGAGGCGCAGGTCGCCTCAAAGAAGTAATGCACATAGATCTCCAATAAGATCGAAAGGACCAATTCCCACAGGGATGTATGAGTAGGCAGGTGACTCCCCCCAGAAGTGAGGGCCAGAGGTCCAATGCTGCTCCCCCTCCAGGAGATGAAAGACCCGATGCCAGAGAATGGTTGTTGATGAAAAAGAAATTTGAGCAATGGGAAGAGGAGAAGAAAAAAGAGACGGGAAAGGTTGAACGAATTGATTTTGCTCTTCGACCTTTATCCAAAGAAATCAGAGATAGTCGACCTCCTCCTACTTTCAGGTTGCCTCTTCTGGAGAAGTACTCTGGGTCGACAAATGCCAGGAGCCACATAGCACATCTGGAAGCCACCATGTGTTTTGTCGCCAATGAGGATGACAACATGTGCAAAGCTCTCCTAAGCACACTTACGGGGCAAAATTTTTAACTTGGGTTCAATGGTTTG
Source organism: Adenophora triphylla var. japonica (assembly GCA_022495995.1). Lineage (NCBI taxonomy): Eukaryota > Viridiplantae > Streptophyta > Magnoliopsida > Asterales > Campanulaceae > Adenophora > Adenophora triphylla. The sequence goes on along the minus strand of JAFEMH010004189.1, from coordinate 169,807 downwards.
GCCGCCGGTAGTATCACCACTGGGGCATGCTTCGTAACAAAATTCTTAGATCGCTTCTCGATCCGCAGGAGCTCTAAGATAACCGTCACTGATCTGAATAACTTGGTGCAGGGTAAGAATGAAAGCTCGATGAGCTATTTCACCAAGTTCAAAGAGATGGTTGATAAGATAGAGGAAGACCTCACTGATAGGGAAGTCATTAACTGCTTCCGAAGTGGTATTTCCTCGGAAGACATGGACTACGAGCTCACAGTCCGAATGGTCACAACTCGACAGGAGTTGTTTGAAAAGGTGTATAATGTCGCTCCGGGCCGAGGAAAGGAAAGAAAAGAAGAAGGGAAAGAGCCCCAAGGTTGAAGTCACCGATGATAAAAAGGACTCCAACAAGAATGGGGGAACAATAAAAATGGAAAGAATGTAACTAGGGCAACAGCAGAAGGTGCCCGAAGCTTTCACTCCTCACGGTGAGTCGAACCGAGATTTTGAATGCCGTTGAACCGGCTCCTCCAAATCCCAATGAATCCAGCAACAAGTTTAGGAGTGGACAACAAAGCAGTACCGCGACTACCACAAAGACACCGGTCATCTCACGAGGATTGCTTGGGATTAAAGCGTATCATCCAGAGAATGGTCGACTGTGGAGACTCGAAGCTTATGTGAAGAGACCTGCCGGGGGAGGCGAGCAACAACAGTGTGGGCAACAAGGACCTAGGCAACCTAGACCGAACCTCGGGGGTCATCACCGAACAAGCGAGCAACACGGCCATCAAGCACAAGATATTCCACTCAATAAGGCCCCACACGTGCCTCCAAGGAGAGAAGTAAGAGATGAAGCGACGCCTTCTACCCCCATGAATTGGCAACTAATATGGCGGCTAGGGAGCAAGTTCTCGTCATCCCAGTGTCTCATTGATGGATGTACGACGAGCGCACTCTAGTCGACACGGGGCCTCGCAAGGATATTTTGTTTTACAAAACTTTCAAGGAGATGTGGTCTTAATGATGAACAATGGAGAGATATGATGGCAGTGTTGGAGGGCTTCACCAACCACCGAGTTGATGCTAAAGGCCGATAGTGCTCGACGTCGACCTAGGCCAAAGACCCCTCAGATTGTCTCGAAGGTACAATTTATCGTAATTGATGTAAATAGTGACTATGCCGCCATACTTGGAATTCCCCGGACAGTCGCTCTTGGAATGGTAAAGCATCAATTCCTCACCAACGAGTAAAGTTCCCCACACTCTCGCCGGAGTGGGTCATGCATACAAGGCACACTCGTGCTTATCCGGATCACGTTCTAAGAGAAAGAAAGAAAAGTGGAGCTAGAGATCGAGACCGCCGATGGTTACTTGAAGCCGTCTCGCCGCCACCAAAACTACCCGACCGTCAACAATCACCGACGTGGTAGAGTCGACCTATCGCTCAAATGACGAGGTCACGCTTGAGTCGACACGTCACTCTAACACCACCGAGGTCGATTCAGATGTAGTTATGGTCGATCAAGTCGCCATAGGAGACCTATGCCTCCGCATAGACAATAACTCTGGGGCCACTACCAAAGAAGGTCATGCATGCTTCGATGATATGATAGCCGAAGAGGCTCCACACTGGGAGCCGAGGAAAGACAAAAGGTCGTGGAAATCATAGTGGAGACTCTACAATTCGTAGATGGACCGTAGCTAGAAGCCGTGGATGAGCTAGAGTCGCAATCACCAACCCTTCTTACCCCGACCAAAAAATTCAGATTGGGAAGCAAATATCGGGCCGAGGAGCGAGCATAAATCATCGAGCTACTCAAAGAAAGTAATGATGTCTTTGCATGGAGGGTAGAAGACATGAGGGGAATCAAGGAGGAGGTCGCCGTTCACAGATCGGAAGTCAACCCGACCATAAAGCCTAGACCCCAAAAATTGAGAAGCTTTGCTCGCGATAAGGAAGAGGCCATAAAACCGAGGTACAAAAACTTTTGAGTGCAGTGGATAATCAAAGAGGCCACTCATACAACGTGGTTGGCCAACGTGGTCATGGTGAAGAAATCAAATGGCAAATGGCGGATGTGTGTCGACTTCACCACTCGAACCTTGCATGCCCAAAAGACAGCTTATCCCCTTCCAAGGATAGACAAGCTAGTTGATTCCATTGCTGGTCACTCCACCCTCACTTTCCTCGACGCTTATTCGGGATACCACCAGATCAAGATGCATGCGGCCGACATAGTCAAGACGGCATTTCAGTGGAGCCGGAGGCATCTACCGCTACAATATGATGCCTGATTAAAGAATGCGGGAGCGACCTATCGAGGATGGTGAACAAAGTCTTTGCCTCACGTATTGGTCGAAATATGGAGGCTTACGTTGACGACATGGTCATTAAAACTAAGGCCGGGAGTCACGTGGTCGACCTAAAGGAGACATTCCCGCCAATTTACGAGCAAACGACATGAAGCTCAACCCCAAAGAAATGTGTGTTTGGAGTGGCACTGGCAAGTTCGGGATTCATGGTATCTCAAAGGGGCATAGAAGCTAATCCAGAGAAGATAAAGGCTTTAGTCGACATGAAGGCTCCCACCAGTGTCAAAGAGATGCAGCGACTTAACGGAAGGGTAGCAGCTCTCGGTCGCTTCATATCAAAGTCAGCAGAGCGATCTCTCCCCTTCTTCAAAGCATTGAGGGGGGTGAAAAGTTTTGAATGGACGACCGAATGTCATTCGTCGTTCCAACAGCTAAAGGATTACCTCGCTACTCCACCCCTGCTAAGTAGCCCGACCACTGGAGAGACTTTGTTTGTATATCTATCTGTGGGAGACAAGTCAGTTGCAGCAGTGTTGATTAGAGAGGATGAGGGGCTTCAGAAGCCTGTGTACTATATCAGCAAAGCTTTATCAGATGTGGAAAGTAGGTATTACAACGCTGAGAAGGTCGCCTATGCTCTAGTCGTGGCTTCAAGGAAGCTGCGAGCTTATTTTCTAGCTCATCCAATCGTGGTTCTTACTAATGCACCTTTGAGAAAGATATTGCACAAGCCTGAGAGTTCAGGTCGACTGCTCAATTGGTCAATTGCCCTCACTGAATTTGACATTGACTATCGACCTCGAAAGGCGTTGAAGGCTCAAGCTCTAGCCGACTTCTTGGTCGAGCTTACGTTCACCAAGGAAGACAACGAGCAACGAGTTCCTAAAGAAAAAGCTAAGGGGAAAGAACCAGAGTCCCAGGTCGTCATTAGCCTGCCCGACGATTGTTGGAAGGTCTATTCAGACGGGTCAGCGACCAAGAATAGCAGTGGAGCCGGAATAGTGTTGATTGAGCGTAAACCGGGACCGTGTATGAGGAATCACTAAGGTTCAAGTTTGATGCTTCCAATAACCAGCCGAATACGAGGCCTTGATTGCCGCTATCGAGTACGCCAAGTGCTTCGGAGCAACTAAGATCATGGCTTACCGTGACTCACAATTGATAGTCAACCAGGTCGAGAGGCGAGTACGAAGTGCTTAGTTCTACTCTCATCAAATACCGCGACCCGGTGAAGGAGCTAATAAAGGACTTAGAATTCGGGAGATTCAAAGGATTGGAAGAGAAGATAACGAGCCGGCCGATCTCCTTTCGAAACCGGCTACTCGATGAGCCACATGACGAGCCCATCTCCTTCCTCGAAAATCCAAATTATGAGAGGGTAAAAATTCAGTGCATAGATGATCCTCAAGAAATTGGACTCAGGAGAAGTGTTGGATCGAGGAAATGAAAGCATACCTAGAAAATGGAGAGCCGCCATGACGAGAAGAAGGCTCGAGCTATCAAAAAGAAAGCTCCAAGGTATGTCATTCAAGGAGGCGACCTATTCCTGTAAGATCCTATACTCGACCATTATTAAAGTGCATCCACCCTCAAGCAGGTCGCCATATTGATACATGAAGTGCATAGTGGAATTTGCGGTGGACACCGGGGCCAGGACCTCACGACAAGTTAATCACTTTGGGATATTACCGGCCACACATGAGAGCCGACACCCACAACTTTGTTCAAAGAATGTGATCAATGCCAAAGGTTTGCCAACTTACCTCATGTGCCAACAACCGAGCAGACTCCAGTAATCGCAGCTTGGCCATTCGACATGTGGGGTGTCGACTTGATTGGACCCTTCCCTCCCGCCCGAGGAAATTGCAAATATGTGATCGTTGCCATAGATTATTTCACAAAATGGGTTGAGGCCAAACCGTTAGCTCGCATCACTGAGGAGAATGCAATCAACTTCATTCATGACTTCATTTGGTGTCGGTTTGGTTTTCCTCGTGCTATAGTGTCCGACAATGGTCTGCGCTCCCGCACTTTCGAAGCGTAGATGAAGCGAGTTGGAATCAAACATTGGAAATCTTCGTCGCCTATCCTCAAGGAAATGGGCAAGTCGAAGCAAAGAAATAAACTTGTTCTATCTTCGCTCAAGACCGGGCTCGTAGGTCGACGAAACAATTGGTTGGATGAACTCCCCTCGCTCTTCGGGGCGCTCGTACAACCACTCGGGGCCTACTGGGAAACCCCTTTGCTCTTACGTATGGGTCAGAGGCCATGGCACCTGCTGAGCTCAGATTCCCCACTGCTAGAGTGACTTTCTTCAATCAAGAGCAAAATGAGGCCAATAGATTGATCGACCTGGATCTAGTCGACGAGAAGCGAGAAACAGCTTACCTCCGAATGGCCAACTACAAGCAAATAACTAAGAGCTACCACGACAAGAAGGTCAAGGCAAGGTCTTTTCAAGTTGGAGATTATGTATTAAGAAAGATTGAGGCAACGGGTAGAAGGACCCAGCAGAACAAGCTATCTCCTAACTGGGAGGGTCCCTATGTAGTCACTCGAGTCGTCAAGGAAGGAACCTACATGATAGCTCATCCTGGAGGTGACGAGTTGAAACATCCTTGGCATGCTACTCACCTCATCAAATACTACTTCTAGTTTTCAATTTCAAAGTTCAAGTTTGTGTTAAAGCTAGTTTCGAATTGATGTAAGCATGATTCCTACTTCAATGAAAAGAGCAGTTTATTCGATCAAACATAGTGTTACATTAATATCAACAAGCTCGACTCTTAGTCAGCTTCGTTCTAACAAGCTCGATTCTTAATCAGCTTTGTGTATTTAACAAGTCCGACTCTTAGTCGACTTTGTTCTAACGAGCTCGACTCTTAGTCAGCTCATCTTAGCTCGACTCTTAGTCCTTAGCACCCTAACAAGCTCGACTCTTAGTCGCCTTCGTTCTAACAAGCTCGATTCTAAATCGCCTTTGTTCACTTAACAAGTCCGACTCTTAGTCGACTTAGTTCTAATTAGCTCGATTCTTAATCAGCTTTATCCATTTGACAGATCCGACTCTTAGTCGACTTCGTTCCAACTAACTCGATTCTTAATCAGTTCAAATGGTATGAACAGGTTCGACTCATGATCAATCTCGTTCACAAAAAAGTTAATCAAGTCTGAGGTCGACTAAACCAACAAGATCAAGTCGCCTCTAGGCTCAAGTCGACTCATTTATATTATCTACATCTAGCTCGACATACAATATGGAATGAAAAACATACAACATTCTGAAAACAAAAGTCAGCTATGATAGAAATAAGTCTCCCAAAACGGGCTAAGACTTAGACAAAATTAATTTACAAAAATATTTTGCCTCCCAAAAAACTGGGCCAAGGCATTCAGATAATGTTAATCAAAAGAACAAAAAAATGTTGGTTGGAACTTGTTCATTACAAATAATTTAAGAGTCCTGGCCGATAGCAGCTTGGTCGTCAATGGAAGCTCGACCTTCACCATCTTCTTGTTGCTGAGGCTCCAAGGGCTTACCCGACTCGGAATATGTTTGCTCAGTTTCAATTTCCATGGCTTCGGCATCGTCGAGTTCCACCAAGACCACATCAAAATTCCTGTCAAGAACAGGGGGAGCTTCCCACTTCTCGCAGTGATCCTCCTCATCCTCTTGGGCAATGAAAGCAAGATCGTTTTCAAGGTAAGGAACGAGCGAGTGACCACTACGAGCTGTCATGTCATATTGGGACTCAGTAAACCAACGAGCTAATTGCTCGATGGTAACCGTAGCCGTCGGATCTACAAGCGCACGACGGGCCATGTGTCTTTTGCCGACCTCAAGAAAATCTTGGGCCTTAGACACTATGGCATCATAGTACTCATCCCCTGCCTTGAATTTCTCAACCGCTGCTTCAGAGGCATCCTTAGCAGTTTTCGCGATAGCAGCCTGGAGGTCTTTTTGACTCTTCTCTCTCTCAAGCCGATGCTGTTCATGCAACTCGAGCAAGAAGGCATCCTTTTCCTTCAGAAGTTTGTTGACTGTGGCCACCTCAGTCTTGGTTTTTTCCAATTCATTCTTCTCTGCATCCCTCTCCGCTTCCACCTCTTTGATCTTAGATTCAAGAATGCAGATCGGACAAGGCCTTCGTCTTCACCATTTCATTGGCTTCACACGAGTTGTCCGCATCGTTGTATTTCTCTCTCAAATCAGCCAACTCTTGTGCCTTCTTGGCGTAATCGCGCAGTGGCCTCGCTTCTCCTCTCAATTGACGCCCTCCAGAGAGCTTTTAGCTTGCCTGCTCATGGTGAGAGATCGCATTAGAGGAAACATTGAAGTATTAGCTCGGCAAAGGCATAGAAGGTGAACCGACGAACTAACATAATAAGCGACCAAACGTAAAGGGAAAGTAAAGGTTTACCTCTCATTGTACCAACCTGCATCGGGTCAGAATTCTTTTGGAGTCATCCCCTTATCTGCAAAGTGCGATTTGAGATCTACATCCAGGGCTCTTCTCACCACCACTTGACCAAGCGCCACATCAGGATAGCGGCGAGTCATGCTGTTGACCCCAATGAGAGGGGGAACATCGCTGAGCCTCTGAATCAAAGCATCAACGGATTCTTGGCTCCTGAGGAGGGGGCCAGGAGGAGAGGAGTAGACTTGGGGGGGAGACGGCCTTGCCCTTCCAGAGACCTTGATCTTTTTCTTGTCCTCAACGCCTGATCATCTTCCTCCTCAACAACATCATCAATTTCAACTACATTCATTGGACTCGGAGCCCGCCATCTCGGCCCAGAGGTCGCAGCATTGGCCTCTTGAACAGGATCAGAGCTCGGACTTGGCCTAGGCGACCTGCTGAATTCCTCCCCTCCCTCATTCACATTCATGGAATGGGAACCACTCTGTTGAAGGTCCTCTATAACGACCTCCTCCATTGGGATCAACCCATCATTGTCCTTTGGGAGAAGGTTATTCCTTGCAGCAGCCTCCCTCTCTCTGTTGGCCTTAGCATTCACAGCTCCGTGGGCCCTCTTAGACTTCTTCTTGTCAGAAACTCCAACAATTCGAACCATGGCGGCTTCTTGTTCGGGAGTCAAAACTGCACGACATCAAAGTGTTAGTTCGACAATACAATCAGTTCTATGTACGAATTAATTCTATATACGAGCAAACCATTTGATAAATACAGAGATACGATTACAATCAGTTCTATGTACGAATTAATTCTACATACGAGCAAACCATTTGATAAATACAGAGATACGATTACAAGCAGTTCTATGTACGAATTAATTGATTCTACAGGCGAGCAAGCAAGTGACGAGCTGAAAGTTAAGTATGCAGATCAAAGCAATCCTATACGCCTATAAAAAAGCACTTATGCAAGTTAACATTGGACGAGCTAATGAGCGAAGGCGAGTAAACCCTTACCACCAATGTGTTCTCCATTGTTCTTGCAGTAGTCAGCTTGCTTCTGACAAAACTGACAATTCTCCTCTAATCTACCCAAAGAGTGAGTTACCCAATCAGGATACACCTGGCCTCTCAATACAGGTGCAAGGGGCTCTGCTACCTCATCTCCAGGCATCATCCCTGCTAGAATATAATTATACTTGGTTGTCACTAATGACTCCCAATTGACGGGTCCATCCTTGACCAGGGCACACAGCTTTCTATACAAAGTTTTACACCAAGGAGGCTCCCAGTAATTCTCCTCACTGATAATATCAGATTCATCATTGGGCAACGGAAATTCCCATCCCACCGCTCTCAACCAAAACTACATGCGAGTTCCAAAGCAATTGTGTTTATTTGGAAGGTTGGTAAACAACTTGGGAGAGTTGGGCTTAGAGGAGTACTAATTCCCCAATCATGCTTATCTAGCTTGGCACCAAAAACTCTTTGAAAACCTTCATACAAGGCTCATGGCCCAAGAGCCTACACACCATTGCAAAACACACCAAAGACTCTACAAGTGTTAGCACCGATCAAGAGGGAGGGCATCCATACATTCCAGAAACTCATTAATGAAAGGATCCAACGGCAACCTCAAACCAGCCTCAAACTGTCCATAGAAGAAAGCTACCTTAGTAGCATCTCTAGTGAAGGTCGCACGGTATTTAGCCAAAAATTGTTTCTGACTAAGGATGGTCACCCTAAAGTCTGCCCTATCTACCCCACAGAAATTGTAGATCACATCATAACGGGACTCCAAATTCTTCCTCCCACGAGTAGGACGTTGTGGCACATAGCCCCTCTCATTCTTGCCTGGCACCACATTGGGCCCAAATGCGTTGACAATTCGAGGACCAGAAGAAGTTGAGGCCGCGTTCCCTTCTTGAGTCGTCATATCTGTACAAGCAAAAGAGGAAGCAGGGGAGTCAGTCCTATGATCATGTTCAGTCGACCTACCTAAGGACGACCTAGACTCCCCCGGGAAACCTATTCTATTTCTAAGGAAGGAGGGCTTTTGGACGTCCCTAACATAAAACAAGGTGATATGGTCAAGCAATTCATAGAATAGATGAAAAGCGACAACATTTGAGTCGTCAATCACCACATTTTCAATTTCTCCTACAATGGGCAGCCCTATCTCAGTGTAATTCAACCCCCAACTAGTCAAAATGGAGGCACACTCATCCAAGGACATCACTCTCCACTCACCGTTCACATTCTTACATGCCCTACGGTTAACAGTACAATAGCCATACCAAGCTCCTGGTTCACTACTGAAGGTCCTAGCCATGGCGGAATTGAACACAAAGCAGAAATTAAAGCCCTAAAACAAAAATACAAGGGAAATACCTTAATTGATTGAAGAAAGGGAGTTCGTTGCTGAAGCCGAGAACTGAGTTTAAGTTCTACTGCAATTCCGTGATTATCGCCGGAGAAGAGGAGTTTGAAAACGGTAAGAATTCGAATTGGAGAGAAAGACTGAGTATTTCTATTTTCCTAAATTTGGAAGGGGAAAAGAAAATAGAAATTAATTTTCCAAAATTAAAAGCTGAAGCGGTTTCCGAGAAGGAGTTCCAAGAGTCAGAATTGCAATCATTACTAAAACCGGCGCTCCTTCATCTCCAACCGTTCATCGCCAACGATCAGGATGTTGCCACGTCATCATGGTCGACCTACTTCAAAGACTAGTATTGACCTTCGAGTAAAGCAATTTTTGGCAAAGAAATCTTCTTAACTTCCAAGTCGACGAAGTCAACTCGAAAGTTGGGGGCCACTGAACATACCAAAAGTGTCGAGTTGGGCCAAACGAATAAAGCCCAATCACAGATAGCTTTGGCACCCACATTCTCAATGAGACTGATCCAATCAGAACAAGACCCAAGGCCCATCTCACACATCAGTCGACTAAGCCCATGGTCCGACCTACAGGTCCCGACCTAACTTAGTCCGACCTCATGATCCATGCTACAATTCGGGTACGAACCATGCTCTACCCGACAGTCAGGTCGACCATTCCACGAGTGGCGACCTCGACCTAAATCAACAAGTGACGACCTGACACTTGCCGGCGTATTTGGTTGAACAATTCTCATAACCACATCCCTACAAATCAGGGGCCGTTATAGACACGTTCCCACAATCAAGTAACTGCCGCTACAATCTCGGAGCACATGTCGCCTCCCCAAAAATACACCACTCTTGTCTATAAATACTTCATCACTACCAAACGGTGAAAGGTAACTGCCATTTTGTATTCTGAGTTCAGTATTCAATACATTTTGAGCTTTATACAACTGTTATCTTACTCTCACGCCCGAGCGTCTTCGCCAGAGACACATCCGGCTAGTCGTGGGTTCTGTTTTCAGGTCAAGAAGCCAGGTGATCAGTCCTGCCACGTGGAGGAAGATTGATAAGCACATTTCCTGCAGCATCAAGTAACACTATAAAACTAGCTATTTGCAGAGCCCTATCACTATTTGCCACATCAGCAAAAAAAAAAAAATTCATAATCCCATGTTATACTCCTAGACTTGCACATACACTAACAACTTGCCTCTTCTCTCCATCCCTCATAACCCACCCATTCTTTCTCTTTTTTTTTTTTTTTTTCCTCCTATTTTCCATACTCTGTACACAAACCCACCACCATGAATCACGATTCGTATCCTTCAATCTTTGCAACTTACCCACAAATTCCGCCAGTGATATGCCCAAATCCTTAAATCGTATACTCCCTCCGTCCCATAATAGCTTACTCGTTTACTGTTGAGAACGGAAAATAAGGAATAATGTTATTAAAGTAGGAGTTGTGAGTGGGTAGGAGAGAGAATGAGCGGAGAGAATAGTAAATTTGAAAAGTGTTGTGAGTATAACAAGTGGGTCCCATGAATAAAGAAATATTTAAAAGTTTTCTTTTAAGGAAATAAGAAAAGTGTGACTTCAAAGTGGGATGTCCAAAATAGCAAAATGGGTAAGGTAATATGGGACGGAGGGAGTATGTCATAGTTGAGACATCATCGATTTCTTGATTTTTTTTGGTGGATGGACGACGGTGTGGCCACAGATGAGCTGCCGGAGGTTTTTAGACTCAGACGGAGGGGTTACCATCAACCATTGTCAAACATTTTAATCAAAAATGAAAGAAGTGGTTTAATTGGGTAGGGTTGCTTTTGCCCAAAATAAGAATTTGGAAATTTGCAGATTTTATGAGTGTGTTAGGGTACATGCAAGCTTACAAATATGTTGTGTGCTTAGGGTCCTTTTGCTGTCGTGTCAACTAGGGATTGGGCTCTAAAAAACTCGGTTTTATAGTGACACCGTACCAAACATTTTCTCTATTTTTTTTTTTTTTGATACCCAGGTTTCCCAGCTTCGTCGGACTAATCCTGAACCACCAGGTACCGTCCCCTCAATATGCTAGCGGAGGTAAATCGCGGGATGTGCCCTATGCAGCCAGGGTGGCAGTACCCCTTATACTCTAGAGTCCCAAGGGAGCCCTCCTACAAGGCATTTACATCACTCTTACATCACCAATTGGCTGCTCCAGCTGCTCCTGCCGAGACAATTGCATCACTCTTACAACACCAATTGACTGCTCCAGCTGCTCCTGCCAAGATTCGAACTTCCCACACTGAGGATACAAGCCCAGCAATGTTGCTTCCTTAACTGCATGGAAGTGCCCCGGGGGGCTCCAAAGTGTAGGTGTTAGTGCCCTAGGCCTATAGAGATAGACCTTTATGTAATGTCATTGTTCATTTATATATGAGATTGTTTATTTGATTATTATATGTGTTTGCATGTTTAGTTATAATAATCGTGTCCCTAGTACTTATGAAGCACTAGTATGAAGTCTAATGGATAATCATGTGATGATTATATGCATGGAGATGCACATTAGATTCATGGGTACTTGTTAGAGAACAAGGTACTGGACTTGACCCATTATGAGATTTATGTCATGGTCATATGTCATAAATAAATCTCATATAGTCATATCATTGATATCCTTTGACATGAGATTATCATCGTCTTCCACTCGATGAATATCATGTTTGATATAGTTTAACGTTGTCTTTAACCGGACAACAATAAGAGCTATTATTGGCATGATATGATTCTTGTTGGGAAGAATGATAAGTCAAGATGGAAACTTGTCCCTCGTAAAGAGAGATGTTTGCTTGGCCACTCGTGAGTAAGATTGATGTAGTGCATGGCCATGCCCGAATGAATTAATATGATTAATGTCATTCGATTAATCAATTTACTTGGTAACGAGAAAGCATTGAACAATATGAGTTGACGTGGACCATGACTCATGTTCAATATAACATCGTGTGACAATGGGATTGTGATATGTTCTATGTAGGAAAAATCGAACTTAATATTATACTATTTGGGTAGGCATGATGGCTTGCTAGAGTCCGCTCATGTCTTATGAGGATCGATGTGATCGGACTCATTGCCAACATAGTATAGTCCTATGGGGTCACACGCATCGAACGAATTGTCAAAAATGGAATTATGGATTTCTGGTGTGTTGGGCGACCGCCCAAGGTTCTATGGGCGACCGCCCATGTTTTTTGAAAACCGGGCATTAGAGACTGTCCACATGGGCGACCGCCCTTGCCCTTATGGGCGACCGCCCACGATGGTTTTGAATAAAGGGATTAAAACTCTGGATACATGGGCGACCGCCCATGTCTTGATGAGCGACCGCCCATATGGGGTTTCGGAGGAAGGATTCAAGCTCTGGACACATGGGCGACCGCCCATGTCCGCTGATGCTGAAACCGTTTTTTTCCCAAGGGTTTTAATAGGGTATATATTTATTGAGTATAAATAGTATCCTTATACAACCCTAGCAACCAGTTCCGTTTTTGAGCTTTGAGAAAGACAAAAATAGAGAGGATTTTCAATTGTGAATTGAAAATCATCACACCAATTCCACAATTCATCATAGATTGAAAAGGTTTCAATCAAGGGATCTAGCAATCCTCCTAGAAAGAGTTCTAGGGTTCGTTCATCGCGTGGATACTCGTAGAGGATCTTCGCTTCTCAAGATCTTTTGTTCGTGATTCAAGGATCGTATATTGAAGACTTGCTAACTCTTCAATCTGGAGTTGGAACACGTATATCAACGACAAAGGCAATCAAGGTTGGTAACCCTAATTCATACTTCTTAATTATTTATCTAGAACGGATTCTAGGGCTTTGGGTATTCGAGTTATTTACATTATTCCGCTGCGCATGGACCCTCGAAACCCTACAGTGGTATCAGAGCCCCGTTCATGATGTTTAGTTAGATAATCATGATTATTGTGTAATGTGATTATATGAATTTTCATGATAAATATGATTAGGAATGTGAAATTGTATGAGTATTGCTTGTGAAGTAATTGTATATAATGATATACCATGATTATGAAATTGAAATGTGTGATTAATATGATTAATCTAGGTTATGGGATGTCAATTTCATTTATATGATTAATGTGATTAATCTAGGATATTTGTGAAGTATTACTTGGTATATGGGCTGGACACCAAAACCTTCCCCACAGGCACTTCGATGGAAGTGTGGGATAACCTTGGAGCACGTGGCCGCGTACTAGTAATTACTGACCAAATGTGATTTGTGTTGTATCATTCCATGTTCATAATTATGCTCATATAGTTTTTCATGAATCAACCTTGCCATGTTAATTGATAAACATGAAAAATTGAACCTTCTTTGAAATTTTGAGTTTGTTTATGCTACCCACTTTAAACACTTGTGAGTACACGAGTAGTTTTATGTAGGCTCGCCATAGCGAGGTATATTAATTCTATCTTTGTATGATCAAGATGAGCAAATAGTGATTGCTATACGTTTAAAATGGTTGAACTCAATAAGGCTATCAAAACAGTTTTGGGCCTAAGGCATAAGATGAGATTGAAACATGTGACATATGATGTCTATAATCTCATAAAAGATCTAAGAGTCATATGTTGATATGATTGATAAATGTTATCTACCTTTTTAGTTTAATTTTGAGCAGTCGTGCCATAGCCGACTTGAAATTAAATTAAAGTTGGGTCTTAGCCTATTAAATTATATTATGCATGTTTGTATATGAAGGTTATATAATTTAGTGGGAGTATTTGTGAAATACGTTATTTAATCTCTTAAATGAAATTGGTGCTCATATATGTTTATATCTTGTTACATATCTTTGTAGATCAATGGCTGCTAACACTAATCAGAATTTGTCACTGCGATCAGTCCTTGAGAAGGACAAGTTAGAAGAGAATGGCAATAACTATGTGAATTGGATCATTTGTTTGAGAATTGTTCTCAAACAAGAAAGGAAGTTGTACATTCTCGATGGACCCATTCCACCCGAGCCTCGCCGCTAATGCACCTAAAGTCGAAAGGGACCAACATAAGAAACATGTGGATGATTCTATAGATGTTGGTTGCACGATGTCGGGTTACTATGTGTAAGGCCCTTCGAAGGACCTTGTACACATGGAAGCTTATGATTTGGGAAATCATTTAAAGGAAATGTTCCAGCTGCAAGCACGTCAGGAAAGGTTTGACACTATGAAGGCTCTTCATTCATGCAAGATGATTGAAGGACAACCTGTTGGGCCTCATATGTTGAAAATGAAGGGTCACCTCGAACATCTTGAGAGGCTTAGGTATCCTATCCAGTTAGAGCTGGCTACGGATATGATATTGCATTCACTCCCTGAAAGTTATAATCAGTTCGTTCTGAATTATAACATGAATGGGATGAATAAATCTCTGTTTGAATTGCATGGGATGCTAAAGAATGCGGAGAACAATATTACCAAGAAAACCAATCAAGTGTTGATGGTGAACAAAGGAAAAGGGTTCAAGAAAAACAAGGTTAAAGCAAAAGTTGCTAAACCGGAGGCAAAGGTTGCCGTTGTTGAGAAGTCTCAACCCAAATCCCAAAAGGATGCGGTATGCTACCATTGCAATGAAATTGGGCATTGGAAGCGTAACTGCAAAGCTTATCAGGAAGGGCTGAAGAAGAAGGGCAATGTGATTGCCACGACTTCAGGTATCTATATGATAGATGTTCTACTTTCTACTTCTAGTTCTTGGGTATTAGATACCGGATGTGGATCTCACATTTGTCTAAATGTGCAGGGACTTAAGAATAGAAGGTCGCTCAAAGAGGGTGAAGTAGATCTACGGGTTGGAAATGGAGCAAGGGTTGCTGCATTGGCCGTAGGGACTTACGAAGTCACTTTACCTAGCGGATTAATTTTAGTTTTAAATAACTGTTATTATGTTCCGGATTTGAGCAGAAACATTATTTCTATTTCATGTTTAGACAATGAGGGTTATAATTTTCTTATTGCGAATAAGAAATTTTCAATTTATTTGAATGACATGCTTTATTGTGTTGCTCATTCTTTTAATGGCCTTTATGTCTTGGATGTTGAAAATAATGTTGAGAATGTTTATCATGTTAGTAAGAAATCTAAACCAAATGATGTGAACAACACATACAAATGGCATTGCCGTCTTGGTCACATAAACGAGAAACGCGTATCTAAACTCCATAAAGATGGATATTTAGACTCATATGATTATGAATCATATGATTTTTGCGAGTCTTGTTTATTGGGCAAGATGACTAAAGCTCCTTTTACTAAGAGTAGTGAAAGGGCTAGTGATTTATTGGCTCTCATACATACTGATGTGTGTGGACCAATGAATAGCATTGCTAGGGGAGGATTTCGGTACTTCATAACGTTCACCGATGACTTCTCCGGATATGGCTATGTCTATCCGATGAAGTACAAAAGTGAAGCATTTGAGATATTCGAATATTTCAAAATGAGGTACAAAATCAACTTGGCAAAACTATTAAAACCATTCGATCCGATCGAGGTGGTGAATACTTAAGCCAAGAATTTGACGATCATCTGAAAAGTTGTGGAATTGTTTCAGAACTTACTCCACCCGGAACACCACAATGGAATGGTGTATCCGAGAGGAGAAATCGAACTCTATTAGATATGGTTCGATCGATGATGAGTCAAGTTAACCTTCCTATTTCTTTTTGGGGACATGCACTGGAAACAGCTGCTTTCACGCTTAATAAGGTCCCTACTAAATCGGCTCCTAAAACACCACATGAGATATGGTATGGAAGAAAGCCTAGCTTATCTTTCATGAAGATTTGGGGTTGTGAGGCTTATGTAAAGAAATTAGTTTCTGAACATAAACTTGCACCTAAATCTGATAAATGCATTTTCGTTGGATATCCTAAGGAAACGAAAGGATATCTATTTTACAACCAATCCGAGAACAAAGTGTTTGTTGCTCGAAATGGTGTCTTTTTAGAGAAAGAGTTTCTCTCTAAAGAAACTAGTGGGAGTAAAATTGATCTTGAAGAAATTCAAGAACCCGAAAATGACAAGGAACCGATAGTAGAGACGGAACCAAGTTCACAAGCTGTTGTGGAACCGGTTCAAAATACACAAGTTCTTCGCAGATCGGATAGGATACGATCCGAACTTGAGAGATATGGATTTCTCATGACGGAAAGTAATGAAGTAGTAATCATTGAGAATGATGAACCTACTTCCTATCAAGAGGCGATGTCCACTCCTGATTCGGACAAGTGGCTAGGAGCCATGGAATCCGAGATCAAATCCATGTACGATAATCAAGTTTGGAACTTGATTGATCCACCCGAAGGTGTAAAAACCATAGGGTGCAAGTGGGTTTTCAAAAAGAAAACTGACATGGATGGGAAGGTACATACTTATAAGGCTAGGCTAGTTGCTAAGGGGTATAGGCAGATTCATGGCGTTGACTATGATGAAACCTTTTCGCCCGTAGCAATGCTTAAGTCTATTAGAATCTTAATTGCCATAGCCGCATATTACGACTATGAGATATGGCAAATGGACGTCAAAACAGCGTTTCTTAACGGAAACCTACTTGAGGATGTATACATGATACAGCCTGAAGGATTTGTCGATCCAAAGAATTCTAACAAAGTGTGTAAGTTGCAGAGATCCATTTATGGATTGAAGCAAGCTTCCCGGAGCTGGAATCTACGTTTTGATGAATCAGTCAAAGAGTTTGGCTTCATCAAAAACGAAGATGAGCCTTGTGTATACAAGAAAATAAGTGGGAGCATAGTCCTATTTCTGGTGCTATATGTCGATGACATCTTGCTTATTGGAAACAATGTTCCTGCACTTGAGACTGTTAAGTCTTGGTTAGGAAAATGTTTTTCAATGAAAGATATGGGTGAAGCGGCTTATATCCTTGGTATCAAGATCTATAGAGATAGATCAAGAAGGATGATTGGTTTGAGTCAAAGTACGTATATTGACAAGGTCCTTAGAAGATTCCGCATGGAAAATTCTAAGAGAGGGAACTTGCCAATGGGACATGGCATTACTCTTAGCAAGACTCATTGTTCTAAGACAAATGATGTAACGACCCTAACCCTAGACACAATTTTAGTATAACATTATATACTTTAATATTAATATCAACCTTATGTGTTTATTTTATATCTTTAAATTTCTTATATTAGGATAAAATGATAAGGAAATAAATAGTGTTCTAAAGGAAAAATAATAATTATAAATAAATAAAGTAATAGAATAGAGTGGTAATAAAATGAACAAATAAAATGTTTTGGGTTGAGAGAATTAATTTAAATTGATGAAAGAGTTTTGGTAGGGAATGTGTGGAGTGGGGGACAATTCCCCTAAAACCCTCCCCCAAATCCCCTAACATCCGGCCCCCTTCCCCTTTTTACCATCTATACACTCCACCTCTCCTCCTTCTTCATCTTCTACTTCTTCCCTTTCTCTCTCAACTTTCCATGGAAGCCATTGTTGAAGCTTCATCTTCCAAGGCTCCTACCAAGATCAATCCTTCACCATTTTTAGATCCGAGAGCACTTTTGGAATTGGGAGACCAAGGGGAGTTCTTCAAGCTAAAGAAATCCATGATCCATCTCCCATTTTAAGGTGAGTTATTATGACCCTTCCTTTCTTTGAATGTTCATGATCTATGGATGTTGTTATTGTTATTATGATGATTGTTAATGCTTTAGAAACCTTCTTGAAAGTGGAAGAATTGAATTATGAAATGGGTGGAGTTAAATTAGGAGATTTAGCTTGAAATGAAATAATGAAATGGTTGGGAACTTTATAAGAATTAAGTGCTTGGTTAATGAAATGGAAAGAGGTTAATGTGCTTGGAAGATGATCTAGGATGTAAGAAATGGATAGAGATAGATTAATGGGATAAACTTGAATGAAGTAGTGAAATGGGTGGAAGACTTGGTGATAAATAATCTAGATCTACATGATCTTGGGTTTAGATAATTTAAGTTGAAGTAAGTAAGGTTAGAAAATCCCTTTAGTGTTCATGAGATTAAGAAAGATTTAAAGGGAAACAAACTATGTAAATTAAGTTGGAATTTCGTATGTGCTGAAGGTGGCTTTGGGCGGTCGCCCATGGGGGCTGAGCGGCCGCCCATGAAGGCAGTTTGTTGGCTTCCTTTTGAAACTTCCTTGGGCGGTCGCCCAAGTGACATGGGCGGTCGCCCATGTCACCAGATTCTCCCCCGTTTTCCCTTTTGCTGAATTTTGCTAATTTCCTCGTGGGATGATCCCTAACCATTATAAATTAATAGAACCTAACCCAACCCGGATACAAATCAATCCTTCTTAACCTAAGTTAAAATGGAATACCTTGGCTAGGCCATGACGTCTTTATTGGTCAAAGTGGGATTGTGGAAGTAGTTAAATGATGGTTCGGAGAATAGTTCCAACTTGGGAAATAGATCTTGAACTTTTATTAAGGTTGTTCGAGGTGGTATAATAACTATGTAAGAATGGTTTATGATATATAGTAGCCTCACTTACTCCTTATCTTCGGTGAATAGTTGCAATGATGTAGAAGCCATAGGTTTCACTATTGAACTAATTGGTAATGGGTATGTATCACTTTGTGGCATGGTTATTCCAAGTTGTGGAATTATTGATTATATGGTTACCTTAATATCCTAAGTATGGACTAATTGGCAAGTGTTATGTGGCATCCCAAAGTGTGGATTATGTGTTGTATAGTGGTGTTATATCCCAATGGTGGATTATATGGCATGTTGATTTTATGGTATTCCGGTGTGGATTATTTGGCAAGTTATTGCATTGTTATTCCAAGTATGGATATGTTTACTATGTGGTTGTATGGTTATCCCAATTGTGGATTTATTTGTTATCATTCATATTTATTGATGATACTATGCATAGTGTATAAAATGGTTGTTGCACTATGGTATTGATTTGCATGAGTATACATTACCATGTTGTTATATGATTATCCCTTTTTGTGGATTATAATTCAAGTATCTATTATGTGCTTGAATGTGTTTATGTTCGGGTGGGTATGATGGAAGTCAATCAATTATTGATTTGTTCTATAAGTGATTGAAGGTTCATCATACCGGTGACCCTCCCCCCTCTGTGGCCACAGAGTGGGGCTGTGCTAGCGACTGTATTGAGCATGAAGAAGCCTTTACTGCACTGCCGCGATTGGTGTACCGGGGAATATATTATTTTTGGATACTCTATTATAGGTATCTTTTCTTATATGGATCTACGGGGGTATGAGTCCTATAAGAAGTGAATGTGCTGGAGGCAATTCACCAAAGAGTGGAGTTTTACTCCCACGTTGTACGACTTATTGTTCAGACGGGAAAAGGTAAAATGAGGTAACGTAATGTGTTTACCGCTTTCATAATGTGTTATGTGCTACCATGCTATGTGTTGCACTTTGTTTGGCATCTTGCTGCATTCATAATAGCTCATTGAGATTTATTCTCACCCCTCTCCCTTTACTGTTTTAGATTCCGAGACAGGTGGACCAGCCAAGTAAGGACGGTGAGGAGTTTGGAAGTTATATTGTGGGAATTGTCGGGGTATGATTAGGTTGGTATAGAAAGAGTACGTTGGTATAATTCATTTGTGGAATTGTATTTATAAATCTTTACTTTATGTTATAACCGAGGCCCTTTTGTAATTAAAACCGTTTCTTACTTTCTAAGTTAGTCAATTATTTCTCCGTTGTGAAAAGGTGTAGATTTATTTTTAAATGGTTATAATAATTGTATTTAATTTTGAAAGTTAAATAAAAGTTTTAAAAGATTAGGAAAAATTGGGTTAGTTTGAGGATGCTCCAGCTTGGGACACGTGTAGGTTCCGGGTCGGGGTCCTCACAGTTGGTATCAGAGCTCGGTTAGAGTTCTCGGGTAGAGTCTAGCTGAGTGAGAGTGTGCGATAACTTACGTCGAGAGTTTAACGCAGGAATTTGATCAAAGACAGGAAATGATATTGACCATCCAAGGAATCAAGGAAAGGTGAGTTAAGGAAAGATAGATTCCTCCACCATCATTTGAGGTATTTTACCTGTCTCAGGAGTTAGGGTTCATACTTTTATAAATCCCTGTTCATTCGTTCTCACGTGGCATTACATTTCATCTTTTATTTGCATAATTGGCCTAAGAGTTGCCTTAGGTGTTGGAGGTTCTACTCCGATGGGGTCGTACCTCGAATCATCCTTAATTATCTTGGTAATTGTGATTAAGTGGGCATGTATTGCCGGTGGATTTGGTCGAGTTACCTATCCGTGAATCATCGTTATGTTAACCTGAATTATTTGAGTAGTTGTTGTGTTGAGGAGGACTGTCGCAAGAAGCGAGTCTCCTTATCTACGTTTGATTTACCTCCGTGTGTAATTGAGTCGGGTAAATTATTAATTGATATTATGTCACATACGCGTAATTGTCGAAAGTATGGCCTAATTAAGAGTGATTTATGGTTGTGTACTTGCGTGAGTAATTATACATTGGTGTCTCGTGGGGAGACTAGAAATATGGGACTAGTATTGGAAAGTGATAGTCTAAGTGGGATTATATGGGTTATAAAATATCGCGAGTACGAGATCTTATAGAACCAATATATC
This sequence comes from Adenophora triphylla var. japonica, assembly GCA_022495995.1. NCBI lineage: Eukaryota > Viridiplantae > Streptophyta > Magnoliopsida > Asterales > Campanulaceae > Adenophora > Adenophora triphylla. Next base: position 149,039 of record JAFEMH010004189.1, on the reverse strand, counting down.
TTTGCCTTATGTGCTATTAGTTGATTAAGTGGTGTTTTCTAGGTGAGTTTCAAAATGGGTTTTCATCAGGTATCATACCAGGATATTGAGATTTTGAATTGCTATAAGGTATTATTTTGGCATTCGAATTCCTAGATAGAGGACACTAATTGGGATGATGGACTTGATGATTCATCTTGGGAAAGTATTTGATAAAGAAAATAATGAGCTTAGTGAATCTCCATAAGGGTAAATTGTTACTATAATTAGAAAAGATGATACTTGGTGGTTATTTATAAGGTTATAGAGATCTTAAATAGGTAACTGTGAAGAATAAGTATTCGTTAGCACTTGTTGACGATTTGTATGACTGATTTTTGAAACTAGTAGGATACTCAATGGTTATTAGTTAAATTTTTCGGAGTGTTACAATTACAGTGAAAATTTGCTTAAAGGATATACTTAAGATAACATTTATATATATAGTATGACCGTTTTGATTTGTGGATTGTGTATTAGTGATGGAGAGGTAAATAGGGAAAATGCAAAGAAGTATAATAGATACAGTTATTGGTGACTTAAAGGATCAACTTCAGGAATTGGTGAAACATGCATATGGTTTGTTTTGAGAGATGATTATCATTAGTTGAGGAAATAAAATGAGGATAAATCTTATTGGAAGACAGGATACTTTAGGATGATTACACCGTATAGATTGACTTAGTTGCGCAACTCATATAAGGGATTTGTGTGATGCTCGGAAGATATTGACGCTATACGGATTTTGAGTTGTTGAGGGTTATAGGGAGGTAAGTTAGATTATACCGTAATGTTTAATCGAAATTTGGGAATAGATGACTCAAATTAAGTAAAAGTGTTGAATATACAACTTGAGGAATTATTGAATTGAGGATGATTTACCTAGTTTATAAGCTTAATGATTGTTTAGTGTTATTTATCGGAAATAGTAATAGTATGGCAAGATTGTGTTTTCTTATAGAGAAATTAACTAAGTATAAATATTATAAGTGGTGGCTATACTATAAATAGAGGTCAAACAAGAATATTATGTTGGTATTGTTTAATTGTGTTTAAACAATTGAAAGTGTGTGTTGAACTTCGGTGTGAGCATTTGTACCCTTCGGGGATAATTGATTTAATAAGGTCGGTGAACCGTTTTTGTGTACATTAAAATCTGTGAGTAATTTAACTATCTACAACTGGTATGGGACGGTTGTAGATAATTAAATCACTCGAGTTATTTTTGGTAGCTTATCAATCTTTTGAAAATTTCTTAAAAGTGTGAGTGGTTTAGTTAATTAAACCGGTATGGGACGGTTTTAAATAAATAAACCATTCGAGTCTCATTTGATCTCATTTTATCTATCCTTGGAATTTTGAAAGATGTTGTAAATTTTCAAAAGATTGGTTATTTTAAAGATATAGTTCGTGCAGAAGCAATTAAGAAGGCAACCTAGTCCCCCTATAGTGATTGATTACATTAAAGTTTTGATCCGAGAAATGATTTGATAAATTGTGGGGTTGTTATTGTGTCGGTCGCAATAGACTCGGTTTTTGTTTTGGAGTTGGAACGGCTCCGTTGTGGGCGGCCAACCATTTGATTTGAATATTGATCTGTCTCTGGACCTGAAAATAAGTGGAACATTGAATTGTGTTATATAGTCGACCAGTGTTCCGTTTATAGAAATCATGATCTTATTAGCATGTTCATATTTATTATTTCATGGGCAGTTATTTGATGTTTATATCATGAGATATTTATTGATAAAGTCCTCATATATGTTAGGAGATAGTTTGGTTGTATAAACCCCATAGTATTAGAGGGATTGGATAGACATCATTTGGAAGATCCTTTTGGAAGGTAGGAATACTATTAAGTTTAACTTCGTGAAAAATTGAGGAATCATTACTTATTGTTGAAAATATGCTACGGGCATGTACAATGGATGTTAGTAGTCAATAGTACGTATGGTTACCAGTGATTGGATACGTATAATAGCAGTTATCATTCTAGCATTGAGATAAAACCGTATGAGGCATAGTTTGGGAAGGAAACATCGATCTCTAAATTGTTGGGGTGAGTTGGAGAAGCAAGGCCTAAGGTAAATAGGCGCCAAGATTCGTTAATCCATTTGAAGCTTTAGAAAAGGTTGGTGATTTGACTTATAGACTGGCTTGGAGAAGCTTATAGGGTAATTGAAGATTTAATGTGATATTGTAATGAATTTGATGACATAAGTTGTAATACTTTTATTTATTTATATTTCCATTAAGATCGTGAATTGGAGTCTGAGGTATGCATAAGTAACCGAGGCGGATTGAACTTTTAGGTAAGTCTTTTTAAAATTCGGGACAAATTTTCTTTAAGGGGGAGTGAGTGTAACGACCCTAACCCTAGACACAATTTTAGTATAACATTATATACTTTAATATTAATATCAACCTTATGTGTTTATTTTATATCTTTAAATTTCTTATATTAGGATAAAATGATAAGGAAATAAATAGTGTTCTAAAGGAAAAATAATAATTATAAATAAATAAAGTAATAGAATAGAGTGGTAATAAAATGGACAAATAAAATGTTTTGGGTTGAGAGAATTAATTTAAATTGATGAAAGAGTTTTGGTAGGGAATGTGTGGAGTGGGGGACAATTCCCCTAAAACCCTCCCCCAAATCCCCTAACATCCGGCCCCCTTCCCCTTTTTACCATCTATACACTCCACCTCTCCTCCTTCTTCATCTTCTACTTCTTCCCTTTCTCTCTCAACTTTCCATGGAAGCCATTGTTGAAGCTTCATCTTCCAAGGCTCCTACCAAGATCAATCCTTCACCATTTTTAGATCCGAGAGCACTTTTGGAATCGGGAGACCAAGGGGAGTTCTTCAAGCTAAAGAAATCCATGATCCATCTCCCATTTTAAGGTGAGTTATTATGACCCTTCCTTTCTTTGAATGTTCATGATCTATGGATGTTGTTATTGTTATTATGATGATTGTTAATGCTTTAGAAACCTTCTTGAAAGTGGAAGAATTGAATTATGAAATGGGTGGAGTTAAATTAGGAGATTTAGCTTGAAATGAAATAATGAAATGGTTGGGAACTTTATAAGAATTAAGTGCTTGGTTAATGAAATGGAAAGAGGTTAATGTGCTTGGAAGATGATCTAGGATGTAAGAAATGGATAGAGATAGATTAATGGGATAAACTTGAATGAAGTAGTGAAATGGGTGGAAGACTTGGTGATAAATAATCTAGATCTACATGATCTTGGGTTTAGATAATTTAAGTTGAAGTAAGTAAGGTTAGAAAATCCCTTTAGTGTTCATGAGATTAAGAAAGATTTAAAGGGAAACAAACTATGTAAATTAAGTTGGAATTTCGTATGTGCTGAAGGTGGCTTTGGGCGGTCGCCCATGGGGGCTGAGCGGCCGCCCATGAAGGCAGTTTGTTGGCTTCCTTTTGAAACTTCCTTGGGCGGTCGCCCAAGTGACATGGGCGGTCGCCCATGTCACCAGATTCTCCCCCGTTTTCCCTTTTGCTGAATTTTGCTAATTTCCTCGTGGGATGATCCCTAACCATTATAAATTAATAGAACCTAACCCAATCAGGATACAAATCAATCCTTCTTAACCTAAGTTAAAATGGAATACCTTGGATAGGCCATGACGTCTTTATTGGTCAAAGTGGGATTGTGGAAGTAGTTAAATGATGGTTCGGAGAATAGTTCCAACTTGGGAAATAGATCTTGAACTTTTATTAAGGTTGTTCGAGGTGGTATAATAACTATGTAAGAATGGTTTATGATATATAGTAGCCTCACTTACTCCTATCTTCGGTGAATAGTTGCAATGATGTAGAAGCCATAGGTTTCACTATTGAACTAATTGGTAATGGGTATGTATCACTTTGTGGCATGGTTATTCCAAGTTGTGGAATTATTGATTATATGGTTACCTTAATATCCTAAGTATGGACTAATTGGCAAGTGTTATGTGGCATCCCAAAGTGTGGATTATGTGTTGTATAGTGGTGTTATATCCCAATGGTGGATTATATGGCATGTTGATTTTATGGTATTCCGGTGTGGATTATTTGGCAAGTTATTGCATTGTTATTCCAAGTATGGATATGTTTACTATGTGGTTGTATGGTTATCCCAATTGTGGATTTATTTGTTATCATTCATATTTATTGATGATACTATGCATAGTGTATAAAATGGTTGTTGCACTATGGTATTGATTTGCATGAGTATACATTACCATGTTGTTATATGATTATCCCTTTTTGTGGATTATAATTCAAGTATCTATTATGTGCTTGAATGTGTTTATGTTCGGGTGGGTATGATGGAAGTCAATCAATTATTGATTTGTTCTATAAGTGATTGAAGGTTCATCATACCGGTGACCCTCCCCCCTCTGTGGCCACAGAGCGGGGGTCATGCTAGCGACTGTATTGAGCATGAAGAAGCCTTGCTGCACTGCTGCGATTGGTGTACCGGGGGAATATATTATTTTTGGATACTCTATTATAGGTATCTTTTCTTATATGGATCTCTGGGGTATGAGTCCTATAAGAGGTGAATGTGCTGGAGGCAATTCACCAAAGAGTGGAGTTTTACTCCCACGTTGTACGACTTATTGTTCAGACGGGAAAAGGTAAAATGAGGTAACGTAATGTGTTTACCGCTTTCATAATGTGTTATGTGCTACCATGCTATGTGTTGCACTTTGTTTGGCATCTTGCTGCATTCATAATAGCTCATTGAGATTTATTCTCACCCCTCTCCCTTTACTGTTTTAGATTCCGAGACAGATGGACCAGCCAAGTAAGGGCGGTGAGGAGTTTGGAAGTTATATTGTGGGAATTGTCGGGGTATGATTAGGTTGGTATAGAAAGAGTACGTTGGTATAATTCATTTGTGGAATTGTATTTATAAATCTTTACTTTATGTTATAACCGAGGCCCTTTTGTAATTAAAACCGTTTCTTACTTTCTAAGTTAGTCAATTATTTCTCCGTTGTGAAAAGGTGTAGATTTATTTTTAAATGGTTATAATAATTGTATTTAATTTTGAAAGTTAAATAAAAGTTTTAAAAGATTAGGAAAAATTGGGTTAGTTTGAGGATGCTCCAGCTTGGGACACGTGTAGGTTCCGGGTCGGGGTCCTCACAAATGATGAGCGAAAGAGGATGAGTGATATTCCATATGCTTCGGCAATTGGATCTATCATGTATGCCATGTTGTGTACTAGACCCGATGTCCCGTATGCTCTAAGCGCAACGAGTAGATACCAGTCTGATCCTGGTGAGAACCATTGGATAGCTGTCAAGAATATTCTTAAGTACTTGAGAAGGACTAAGGATGTATTCTTGGTATTTGGAGGAATGGAAGATGATCTGGTTGTAAAGGGTTACACAGATGCAAGCTTCCAAACCGACAAAGATGACTTTAGATCGCAGTCTGGTTTTGTTTTTATGCTAAATGGAGGTGCCGTTTGTTGGAAGAGTTCCAAGCAAAGCACTGTTGCTGATTCTACAACAGAAGCCGAATACATAGCAGCATCGGATGCGGCTAAGGAGGCGGTTTGGATCAAGAAGTTCGTTAGTGACTTAGAAGTCGTTCCGAGTATCACTAACCCGATAGAGCTGTTCTGTGACAATAATGGTGCTATTGCCCAAGCAAAAGAACCAAGGTCACATCAGCGATCCAAACACATTTTGAGACGTTTTCACCTCATACGAGAAATCTGTGAAAGGGAGGACGTCAAGATATGCAAGGTACCAACGGATGACAATATTTCGGACCCTCTCACCAAGCCTTTGCCACAAGCTAAACATGATGGTCATGTTAGGTCCATGGGTATAAGATACATGAGTGACTGGGCCTAGTACAAGTGGGAGACTGTAGGTGTTAGTGCCCTAGGCCTATAAAGATAGACCTTTATGTAATGTCATTGTTCATTTATATATGGGATTGTTTATTTGATTATTATATGTGTTTGCATGTTTAGTTATAATAATCGTGTCCCTAGTACTTATGAAGCACTAGTATGAAGTCTAATGGATAATCATGTGATGATTATATGCATGGAGATGCACATTAGATTCATGGGTACTTGTTAGAGAACAAGGTACTGGACTTGACCCATTATGAGATTTATGTCATGGTCATATGTCATAAATAAATCTCATATAGTCATATCATTGATATCCTTTGACCTGAGATTATTATCGTCTTCCACTCGATGAATATCATGTTTGATATAGTTTAACGTTGTCTTTAACCGGACAACAATAAGGGCTATTATTGGCATGATATGATTCTTGTTGGGAAGAATGATAAGTCAAGATGGAAACTTATCCCTCGTAAAGAGAGATGTTTGCTTGGCCACTCGTGAGTAAGATTGATGTAGTGCATGGCCATGCCCGAATGAATTAATATGATTAATGTCATTCGATTAATCAATTTACTTGGTAACGAGAAAGCATTGAACAATATGAGTTGACGTGGACCATGACTCATGTTCAAT
>JAFEMH010004189.1:0-137500 GCA_022495995.1 Adenophora triphylla var. japonica | reverse complement strand
TTTGATGTTTTGCTTGATACTTTATCATCATTCTTACTGATACTAAATCTCTTTTTATTCATCATTTTTTTTGTCGCAGTCAAATTTTATAAACTTTTGAAGAAGGTCAAAAAGGGTATTCTGATGTTATGTGATGAATGTAGTTTTACATCCAAAAGATATCTCATTTTGAACCTATTATAGTGCAAATCCCGACTAAAATGTTTATGTTTGACCCAAGTTTGGCCTGAGCTCAGCGGCCATATAAAGTAAAGGTGTCAAGACCGAATATTACCGAACCGACACTTATCGAAACCGAAAACCAACTACACCGAATCGAGCTAAAACTGAGTGATGGCGGTTTGTTAAAATTAAAAATCGAATACTTTTGGTTCGATAACGGATTTAGCCTATAAAATCGAGCCAAACCGTACCGAACACACCCCTAGCTTTGAATGACTTCGTTTGGAAATTAAAAAAAAAAAAATTGTTTGGAAATTAACAAAAATTGTATAGTGTAAAACTCGTTTTTCAACATTTAGAAGAAACATGTTTTTGTAAAAAAGAAAAAAAAGAAAGAAGAAACGTGTTTTTAAAAACACATATAGCAAGATAATAAATAGCTGAAACTTATTTTTTAAACGTGAGGTAATATTCTTATAAATAATTGAAATTTCTTTTAAAATGTACGGTGAGAATATCATTAAGAATCGAAAATTATTAACATACGGGCTATCACTGACAATTGTCTGTAATTTTTAGCGTCAGTGAGTGCGTGTATAATTGAATTTAAGAACTTGTTTCGGCGAATGCGCGACAATCAGTGTAACTTTTAATTTCGAATGAACCACAAAACCCTCAACGTATTCGAGATGTATAAAAGTTATTGGGTTTTGCCAATTACACTTGCAACACATCACATTTTAAAAAAACCCAAAAAAAAATGTCGTTTAGACCTTCAAACGGCTCTCAAAAATTGTATACGTGGGAGTGTTAAAAAATTGTCAGTTGTAGTGTTAAAGAGTTAGTGCATTTGTTTGGTTAGATTCGGTGAATGTGCTATTGAGAGCCAGTCATAATATTCAAGAATAATTTGGAAAGACAATACTAATACTCCCTCCGTCTCATAATAATATGCAAAAAAAACCCTTTTTGATCGTTTCAAAGTAATCAGTAAAATCCCAAAAAGAAATGAAATTCACTTGTCATACTTACAACAATCACCCACTTACTTCATTTTGTCTCTGCATTCAACCATCTACACTCATTCGCGATGTATAAAAATTATTGTTTTGCCCCTATGTTATACTCCCTCCGCCCCACTATACTTGACACCCAAGGGGTGGGTTCAAAAACCAAGGAAAAAGAATAAAATAAAAAAAATGTGTGGTGGAAAATGAAGAGAGAGAATGAGTGGGGTAAATAGTAGTGTTGGTTGAATAAATGTGTGATAGAAAATGAAGAGAGAGAATGAGTGGTGGGGTAGAGTGAATATAAAAATATAAAAACTTGGTTATTTTTGGAAGGTGTCAAGTATAGTGGGACGGCCCAAAATGAAAAGAAATGTCAAGTATAGTGGGGCAGAGGGAGTATGTTTTAAAAAAACCAAAAAAAATATCGTTTAGACCCTCAAACGGCTCTCTGAAATTTTATAAGTGGGGAGTGTTAAAATAATTGTTAGTTGTAGTGTTAAAGAGTGAGTGCATTTGTTTTGTTAGATGTATTCAAGAATAATTTGGAAAGACAATACTAATACTACTTCCGTCTCATAATAATATGCAAAAAGATCCTTTTTTATCGTTTCAAAAGTAATCAGTAAAATTTCAAATAAGAAATGAGATACACTTGTCATACTAACAACAATCACCCATTTACTTCATTTTCTCTCTGCTATTCAACCACCTACACTCATAACACATCATATTTTACACTTTTTTCATTAATTTTAGTGTCAAGTAAAAATTATGCATATTTCTCTGAGACGGATGAGTAAGTATATAAATAAGTTTTGGCACCCATACAAAACTCAATGAGCTAACAATGTTACAAGTATAGGGTGTGCAATTTTGGATTGTGGCAAGTCAATCAAAATTAAGGGTAGCAGTATGCATACCCCACCCACAAAAATAATACAACAAGGCAGCTCACTTCCTGCTGGTTGGTGATGTGATCAATCACTTACCTAGAACATGCCTCTCAATTATCATTTTTTTTTTTTTGAATGAAGGATTCATTTTTTAAATACTCCCTCCGTCCTACGTGAATGCAAACTTACTTTTATTTTGATCCGTTCCACGTAAATGTAAACTTTCCAAAATGACAAAGAATATTCACTATTCCACCCACTCATTCTCTCTCCTACTTCACTTTTACACTCACAACATTCTCTCTCCTCACTATTCCTCCCACTCATTCTCTCTCCTATTTAATTTTTCATACTCACAACATTTAACTTTTTCTCTTCCTTACATCACTTTTCCTTAATTTCCACACCCAAAAAGTTAGTTTGCAATCACGTGGGTCGGGGGGAGTATATTTTTGGAAATTTCTGAGTTTTTTTTTTATTTTAAAATAGAATTGTACTTTTTTTTATTTTTGTCTAGTTTGAAACACAATTAATTAACATTTGAATAGAAAATAGACAAATTATAAAAACAAAACAGAATTACCCTTTAAACATTTTTTTATTACATATTCCCTGCGTTCCGTAAAAAAATCACTTTTGCCATTTTGGGTGTCTCATATAAGATTTCACTTTCCTAAAATGGTACAGAATCTTTACTATTCTTCATGTTCATTCTATCTGCTACTTTGCTTTTATATTTACAACACCAATCATCTTACTGTTCCCTACCCCACCTTCTATCTCATACCTCACTTTTTATACTCACATCACTTACGCATTTTCTTCAACTCATTACCACCTGTTAGAGTTGGATCCTCATCCCCTTAAAAGGCCTTGTTAAGGGACCCAACACGGGCACCCAACACGGGTTAACTTAAGCCCAACATCAACTTGAACCAGGCTCTGATACCATGTTAGAGTTGGATCCTCATCCCCTTAAAAGGCCTTGTTAAGGGGTGAGGTTAACCAACTTTATATAGTGGATCATTTATATTCTCCAAGTTGATGTGGGATACATGGGACTTCAACACAATCCTATATATACATAATAATCCTTCTTTGACTAGGATTCTATTTTAGCTACATATTCTACTTTCCTACTTAATTAAGGAGTCTTCCTAAAATACGAAGCTAACATTAGGAAACAAGTATTTCCTTGCAAACTCGGTCCGCTCCATCGGTCTAGATCCGTTTCACTCGGTCCGATCCATCTCGCTCCACCATATTCTCCAACTCCCCCCCTCAAGTTGGAGGATCTACAACGTAGATACCCAACTTGCCAAATAAAAATTAAAACGTTTTAAAAAAAAATTCTTTCACTTCGACATGCGATATCTGCGTCAAGTTCTTCCTTTTTCGTGTTGCAGTTCAAGCAACCTCGGGTTCGTCTTTTTTTTTTTTTTTTCAACAACAACAAAAATTTGTTCCAATATCTGAAGAGTCATCTACATCAGGTCTTCTTTCTTCAATTGTGCACAATTTGTGCTCGCACATATCTTCTTTTTCTTCAATCTCCTTTTAGAGTGAACGACACTCGATCATCGTTTTTATAGTGAACGACACTCAATCATCGTTTTTATAGTGGACGACACTCGATTATCGTTTTTATAGTGGACGACACTCGATTATCGTTTTTATAGTGAACGACACTCAATCATCGTTTTTATAGTGGACGACACTCAATCATCGTTTTTATAGTGAACGACACTCGATTATCGTTTTTATAGTGGACGACACTCGATTATCGTTTTTATAGTGAACGACACTCAATCAATGTTTTTATAGTGAACGACACTCAATTTTATTTATTTATTTTTTTCAAGGGATAGTGAAGTTGGTATAATCAAAGGGATAAAGCAACAATCGGAACCCTAGGTTTTAGGAATTCGTTGCGAAAGCGAATTGGGTAATCATGGAGGAGACATTAAAGATAAAAAATTTTAAGAAAGAAAAAAAAAATTCGAAGGGGAAAAATTTGAGCCGAGGGGGGTTTAATTACAAAAGAAAAAAGGCTAGAGCAGAAAGATTTGGTTTGGGGCGGCTTAGGGTTTTGCCGCTAGGGTTTTGGCGGAGAAGTCCTTCTATGGATCTTAGCTTTGATACCATGTTAAAATGTGGAGAGGAGTAGGATTATAATTTCTATATTATTTCACTCTCATCTTTTACAATTGTCCTAAACACCTATTTATACTACTTTTAGAGTCCTAATTCTAATAGGAGATACAATCCTATATATACATAATAATCCTTCTTTGACTAGGATTCTATTTTAGCTACATATTCTACTTTGCTTTTATATTTACAACACCAATCATCTTACTGTTCCCTACCCCACCTTCTATCTCATACCTCACTTTTTATACTCACATCACTTACGCATTTTCTTCAACTCATTACCACCCAACCACAGCCACCGATCAACCATCACCGCCACCACTCCGGAACCTCATATTCCCAACAGAAGTCTTTCACAAATCGGTCAATTTTGGCCGAACTAACCACAAATCATAATTTGCAATTTACAATCAACCAAAAAACTCCATTCATCACCATCTATAATTTTTTTTTTTAAATTTGTTTTTTTTTTATTAATGAATGATTTAACCTATTATAATAGTGACAATTCAAAGTGTTAAAAATTGCATTTGGTGGTGTTCGAATCGAATGTTTAACCTCGTATTGAAAGGGATATCGAATGAATGTTGCACGAGAAACAACAATAAATTCAACCAAAAGCAAATAAAAAATAGATGAAAATATTGTAAGTAACCAAAACCAAAGAAACAAAAGGTCTGAAGGGGAGGGGAGGAACCCAGATCTCTGATGGACATGCACACACTAGATCCAGACATAGGCTTTCTACAATTCAAACGGAAAAACTTAAGGAAAGGCAGAGAAATCAAAATCAGAAAAGAAAAGGGTGGGAAGAAGTGGTGGCGTGAGTGTTAGAGATATTATCTCGCATTGAAAATTGACAAACATTGCCTATAAATAAATATTCTGGGTCACTCTTCTTAGTACCAATTGGTTTTAAGGTGGAACCTCAGACTTTAAGATGATATTAGAGCAGGTTCATTACGCGTGCAGCCCAACGGCCCACAATGTTACTCCGCGCCACCGAATTGATAAGTCCACGTTGTAAGCTTTGGCAAAGCCCGCTACACTTGAGGGGGCGTGTTAGAGATATTATCTCATATTGGAAATTGACAAACCTTGCCTATAATATATAAAGATCCTGGGTCACTCCCCTTAGTACCAATTGATTTTAAGGTGGAACCTCAGACTTTAAGAGTGAGGAATGTGGCGGTGGCGAAGAAGAGTCAGACCAATGTGAGAGGCGGGGCGAGGGGAAGACGAACAGTGAGAGGCGAGTTAGGGGGACTAGTAGTGAAAGGGGGAGGGGATGTGGAAGGGTGGATCAATGGGGGTGGGAGTGGTGCATAGAAGAAGAAGAATATATACGTTTTATTGTTGTTGTTTGGTTCTCTTCATCATGCTTATTTGGCGAATTTATGCCGGTGTCAATTAACCATAAAATCACTCTAGTAAGCAATTCTGTTAAAAATTTAACGAAATGTCAACTTTGGTCATATTTTCCCTAATTAAAAGTGAGTATGAGGAGAGTAAATTTGCATAAAGATTATATTGCCCCCAATTTTTATGAAATACAAGATGCTCATTGAATGATAAAAAACAGATCTTTACTTCGACAATTCTATAGATTCAAGGATTTCTTCGAGATGAAACATAGGAATTGAGGTATCATTTGGATTATTTGGATTATGGAGAGTCTAAGAAAAAAAGGCAATACAATTAGGCATTCATTGGGATTCTCAAATTGGAAAGATACTTAGTTCGGATTCGGATGATCTAAGCCAATAGGCTGAACCACATGAATTCTACATCATAAAATTTGTATTGCGTACATCACTTAGCCGGGCTATAGGAAAGTCATGTATGAGTAGGAAACAAAAAGAGAATCTAAAAAAAAATCCAAAAAATCCAAAGGAATATAGAAATCGATTTTGGTATTGCTATCGGAACTGAATCTTGTGTATTCGTAGCCTTCCACTCCTTTAGACTTTTGAGTGTTTCAACCAACTAATATAACCGGGATAATTAGGAACATTTTTTGAGGAAAAAGATAAAAAGAATAAAAAACAATAGAAAATAGAATCGACTATTTTAGATACTGTCTAAAAAACGCTTTACCCATCTAGAAAATAGATGAGGTCTATCTCGAAAAACCGAGATGGCTAATCATGTGTCAGGAACCAGATTTGAAACGGTGACGCAAGGATTTTCAGTCCTATGCTCTACCAGCTGAGATTTACACAAAAAAATAAGGAAAGTGTATAGTGATATAAGTGTAATGAACAAGGTTTTAAAAAGCGCTAGGCGGCGGAGCTGGGCCTAGCGCCTAGGCGGGGACTAGTCGGGATTAGTTGAGATTAGTCGAACCTATGCGGGACTTAGAACTAGGCGTTGGAGAGGGGCCTAGCACCTAGGCAGAGCCTAGGCGCCCTTAGGCGGGGTCTTTTAGAACACTAGTAATGAATGTGAAAAGTGAAGTATGAGAGAGAAAGTGAAGTATGAAATATTAGGTGAATAAATGATGTGAGTATGACAAATAGGTCATATGAATAAACAAGTATTAAAAACTTTCATTTTCTGATTTTGTGCCTTCTATAATGAAACACAAAAATACACCTTTTGTAATGGGACGGAGCGAGTATTTCCCAAAATAATAAGGTATCCAAAGTGCAACAAGTAGAAGAAACCAAAAGAATATTAAGCAAAATAGAAAGCCGTTGGTCACAGTCAGTCACAACAACTCACAAGTCACTACAAACCAAAAATTGGCTGTCCCAACAACAAATTAAAGAATATTAATTTGTTTATTATTGACTCACAAGGCCATAATTCTTATGTCCATATTGGTCTACAAATAACACAATATAAAGGAAAGGGTAAAAGAGAGGTCAAAAGGGTAAATTCTCCACCACTGTATATATTTTTTCGGAAAAAAAAACAAACATAAATACATCAAAAAATCATATGTAATTACAGTATTTATAACAAAATATTAAATAAAAAAAAAAAAAGGTTCTTCTGTGGGATTCTGAGGAATTTACTTTTGAATGCAATCCATCATCTCCTCCCTTTATCTCTAGTCATTGACATGATCATCCTAAAATCTGACCAAATAAATATAAATAAGTAAACCTAAAAGCATATCTCCGTCCCAAATTGAATGTCCAATTTCTTCTTTAATTGACATTTATTTTGGGACGGAGACCGAGATGAAGATAGTATTTATGATTGAGAGGAAAAAGTGGGCACCTTTTTTGCTTTTTTGAGATTGATAATCTTTCATTATGTGGAATGGATTGAGTGTAGAAATGTCAATGACAGCTGGAGAAATGAGAATCCTGTCCAAAAGCTCCCACAATTGAACATGCTACTTCCATCAACTTCCCTGTTGTGTTAAGAAGCAAGGCATCAAATAATATGTACAATGTAGAGATATAAAAAGGGTAAAACTTAAAAAGGGTAAAACTCGGTGCGCCAGACGGGGATTGGGAGAGGGAACCATTTGCACAGCATATATTATAAGATTTGTGTACCAAAAGCCACAAAATAATCTCTAAATTAACGAAACATTGCTTGAGACGGAATGACATTTCATTAGAATCTACTTGTTGTAATACCCACATTAAAAAGAAAAAAGTTTTCAAGTGTCTCGCATGTCAAACAAAAAAAATAATTAGCATTGTAAATATATGAAGAAACAAGAAAGCAAAATTACGCTCTTAAAGAGTTTGACTTGTCAAAGAACCCTTTTTTTTTAGGAAGGGGTGTTTGCCGGGAAATTTCATGTGCTTAACAGTTGTACATATTGGAGGGCGGGTTCAAGGTACAAGACATATTAGCAAGTGTGTGTGTGGATTACAGCTATGGTTGGGTTGGATTTATCTATCTATTGCTCGAAACTATGGACCATGAAACAAGCGGACTCCTTCAACCGCAACTTTTCTTTCTTTTTTCATGTGATATTCATCCTTTTCCTCTACTTTATACGACAAAAATCTAACCTATTAATTATACGATATTAAACTCACTTACGACGTGTCTTCTACACATCAAAATATAGAAAGAGCAACAATTAATAAAGATTTAACGAGCTCGCTAGCTAGCTTACTTAGTCCAACTTCAATCATGTTTAATTATCGAGCCACCGCCTTAGGTGGTGGTTACAATCACATGCTACAACACATCCTTTATTATTTTCTATTACCTCATTAACCTCGGATCAAGGTTTTCATTATACCCTAATTACAATTATCCACCTTTTTAGTCCATTAAACTCGGGTCAAGATTTTTCATTACATCCTAACTCGGGTTTGGTTGTTTACAAAAAACAAACACGAACAACAAAGGTAATCTAACCCGAGGTTATGTTTGGCATCCCATAATCTAGAATCCGAATTGAAAGAACAAGTTCAATCGGATGGATTTGAGTTAGGAACTCATTCCCTTCTTCCGATTCCAAATTCAAACATCGGGATTGAGTTGCCAAACATAATCTTCAATCTAACCATAATCCAAATATTGATCAATTCTTACGCCTCAATCTAGGATATTGTACAATTGGGCTGCTTGCACATGCTTAAAACCGGGCCGGTCTAGGATATGTAAGAATGAATAGTTCATAATCCAATACTAAAGTAAACAGCAGTATAAGATTAACACAATCATTTAGCAGAAAACAACGTTGTCGGCGCGATAAGAAAAATCTTGCCGCCGTCAACCACCACCACCCCCACCACCGACAACTAACTACCCAAAATTAGACCCATCGCCACCACCGTAACAATAATCAAATTAAACGAATATTAGACTAACTATGTAATCAAAGAGAAATGATAATATAATCATCAAAATAAATAGACAAACGCACCTCTTCTTGGCTTAGCGACAACTTTAGCCACCGGAGAAACTTTAGTCGCCGGAACCGTCTCCTCGAACGGAAACAAAACCCCATCAATGCCTTGCACTGAGATTCTCCCGTCGGTATAAATATCCGGGTCGAACAAATAAGCCGACCCATCTCCTTGCCCGAACTTGACCGACCCATCAGCCTCCTCCGCCACCACCTTGTGCGGTAATCTCAGAGTATCATACCGAACTTTACCGAACCGTCTTACCGAATTATACATACTTTCTTCGGTTTGATACTCCGGTATCAAATGATAGTACATTATCTGCTCCGGCGCACCAGGCTCACTCAGCTGGTCCGTTGTTAGCTTAGCCATGGCTTCATCGTTCGGCGCTAACACCGTCAATACATACCCTTCCGACACCAGCCGCCCCATTTCTGTCGCTAACGACGTTAAATTTACCAGAATGTCGGCCATTTCGTTGTACCCACCGTAATGCAGGAGAGTTTGGATGAAATCCTTGACCTGGCTCTCGCCGTCGAAGTGGTGGTGGCCGCCGCCGGGCCCCGGAGCGGGAGCCGGAGCTATAGATGGACCTGGAGCCATGGCGTCGATGATGGGTAACACTGGAGGGGCTCCGGCAGGTGCTGGACTCGCCGGCTTCTTCAGCCTGTTCGTTCTCGGGTCCACTTCCGGCGCACCCTCCGGCAAGACGGCGGAAATAGAGCTCAAACTCCTCCTCCTATTGAAGTCTTCCTGAACAGATCGCGGTACCAGTAGCCGCTCAATCCCATGGATTAGACCATCGGGTCGGACCACATCGTCGGGTCGGATAACCTTCGCTAAACCCACGACTTTCTCGCCTGATTTCCCGCTAATCAGAGGCAAATGGTCCGGCTCATCGGAACAGAGGGTTTTGTGATGAACTGCATCAGAATGATGTCTCGGCCATTGTTTGGACCCGACCCGAGAAGGAATGATGTGGAAGAGGATAAGCTTTTGTAGAGATTTGAGATTCCCAGGCTCAAGTAGAAACCTCTTGAATTCCGGGTCAAGATCGCGTTCCAGAGCTTCATTTTGAGGAGCAAAAATGGTGATATTGTGATTAGTAACAGCTTCTTCAAGGGTCTGTAGAAGGAGAGCTTTCTCAACGAGTTCAGCAAGCTCTGTGTAGTGTGAATCAAGAAGGGCAACAAGGACTGAGTTGGAATTGATCTGGGTCGTTGAGTTGCTGCTAGTTTTGAGATTATTCTGAGGCAATGCAGCATTGGTGGTCGAAACCAGGATGAAGATGAAGAAGAATGCGCCATAGATCTGAGAATCCATGGCGCTCATTGTGAGAAGAATGGAGGGAGAGGACAAGGCAAAGTTTACTTTACTCTCTCTTTCTCTTTCTCTCTCTCTCAAGAAACTTGTTTGTTGGATTCCTTCTCTCTTCTTGATTTCTGTTTTGGTTGAGTATCTCTCTCTTTCTCTCTCTCTCTCTCTCTCTCTCTCTCTTCTCTTCTCTTCTCTTCTCTTCTCTCTCTCCTAAGGCTTTTTAGGCTTTAGTGGTTTGTGTTGGTTTGGTGGAAATTAAAGGGAGGGAGGGTTGGGGAGATAATGGGAATGGAGGGGTGAAAGTGAAAGTTGGAGTATTATGGAAGGTGGGGATAAAGGGGAAAAGCTAAGCAATGTAAGTTTCTTAAGTAATAAAAAGACTATGGACAGGTGGTGAATGGTTAGGTATTGTTTATGGGGGTGGGGTTTAAGTGGTAAAGTGGGTTTTCTTCGACCTCATTTATTTATCACTAGCTTTAGCCCGTGTCCAAGGTTACGTTTTTTGTGTGTGTTTTTTTTTTTTTTTTTAGATTTTTTTAATTTTAATTTTTTTTAAGAACAAAATGGAAAAGAGACAAAAAAGTGAGGGCAAAATGGGAAATTCTCCCCTTAAAACTGTTCAAAGAACTGTTCATAGGGGGTTGCATTTATACTATAGATTTTCAACTCTTATTAAAATTTTAATGGGTGAATGCATCAGACATAACATAATTCAGACTATTTGTTTTTTTTTCTTTATTCACATCTGAATGCCTCTTATTTTTCACTTAATTTTCAAATATAAAAATATCACTTATTTGTCTCTTAATTGATTTTTTTCATATATAACTCTTATATAAACTCGTAATTTCAAAAATACCCAACCAAAACACTAGATCAATAATCATTCATCTCATCTCTCTACTCCATTAAATGTCGTAACCCTAATTTCAGATGTGAATTTCAATGAATACTCAAACAGTTTGAGTAGTTCAAAAATCAGTGTTCAGATGCTACATTTTATCGGTTCAGTCAAATTCAGACATGAAATCAAATTTCAGCACTTAACACTTAAAAAAATCAAACGCCACCTTATGCTCCGTCCGTTCGTTGCAAAATAAATGTCTAAATAAATTTTTAAATAACTTCTTCTTTATAGGTTTTATTGTAATGCTACTTCTATTCAAAATAAATAATAAAAATAAATATCAAATTTGTTGTTGATTAAAAGAAATATTTGAATTTTTATTCATTTTGAAACAAACGGTGTAGATTTTAGTGCAATTGAGAGCAAATTAAAATATCATCTTTGATCCAAATATAACTATTATTATGTTAATTTAATTTTCATAATAATAGTTATATTTCCGTAATCTAGAGGGAGGAGACAACAAGAGAAGAAAAAGAAATTGCGAAGCAGAGAGGGAGAGGGTTGTCGGAGTGGGGCGGCGAGGTTAGCAGAGGGGTTAGGGTAGAGTTTGTAGGGGAAATATAGGGTCTCGATCTTGATACTATGGCCGGATATATGATTGAATCGTGTATAATCCACTTTCCGAATAAAGTATTTCGACCCTTAATGCCTGGGTTACACAAAATCTTTATTGGGATAAGACAATCACACAAAATTTGTTTTCTAGGCAGAGAGAACAAATCAAAACTTGAGAATTGATTGCTTTCGTTATTGTTGTAATTCACTCTTGTGTTTTTCATATATGTACAACTGAGATCAATCCCTGTATATATACAGATGGAGAGGTATTAGTTAAAGGGTACAATCAAAAGACATGACTTTAGCCAAGTGATGTGTCTTTTCAGTTTGAACTGGCACTGCTCAGAACCGGCCGGCCGAGTCAAGGGACTCGCTCGGCCGAGCAAAGATGTCCCATGACAATTTGCCCAGCTGCACGGCCGTGTCATTTGAATTGCACGGCCGTGCTGTTCATACTGCTCGGCCGAGCAAGGCATATGCCTCGGCCGAGCAAGGCTGTCCAGAAACTTGGACAATCTGCTATGCTCTGCTCAGCCGAGTCAAGGACTCTGCTCGGCCGAGCACATCAGCAAAATGTGCTACCCTTTAACTTTTACTTCTTTATCGAGGTTGACTTCGTTTTAGCTCAAACGAGTGTGTACTCCACACTTTCCCTTACTCGTATCCGAGTCTAATACGAATCACATTGATCTCTTAGTAAATCACCATTACAATAGAACAAGTTGATGACACTAAAATCACCAACAAATCCCCTCCATTTTAGTGTAATCCTTTGATTTACTAAACTTTATAAATAACGAAACAAACGAATGCATAAATGAAAATGTCTTGCGATTGAATTTTCATCTTAGTATAATACACATTTCAAATACTCGAGAATCGGGGTGTCGTAACAATTGAACCCGTCAACTCATATGAATACCTGAAGATACTATACACATAAGTTCAGTACAATTCTCTTTGTTTAATCTTGACACTATTATAAGCCGTGTGTCCATATCGATAGTGAACATATAGGAAGCCAAGTCCTAGCTTCTTGAAGCGGCAAAACTTCATGTCCTTAGGTAGTTCCTTTAATCTTGCACTGCATTTGCAATTTTTCAAAGGAACTATTAAGAAGATATTCTTCAACCTAACCTTTACTTGCCAGTGCGAACACATACCTTGGGAAAGATAATAACATGTGTTCCAATCTCCAATGCGAGCTTTCCACATTGAATTCAAGCTTCTAACGTTGTATTAGAAGGGAATTGGGTATCTCACAATTAGAGGATTAAATGGACTTTAATCCCATTCCATTCTGAGACTTATTTACCAAGTCTCCGGCTAACCCCTTCGTCAGTGGTCAGCCAAATTTTGTTGCGACCGAACAAACTCAGCGATATCACACCATTCATGATTAACTCCCGAATCATACTATGTCGACACCCAAGTGTCTAGACTTGCCATATAAATCGACTATAGGCCCTAGCGAAGGTGGCAAGACTATCACAATGGATAGACATTGGTGATATCGGTTTTGGCCATAATGGAATCTCATATATCAAGTTCCGAAGCCACTCCGCTTCTTTTCCAGCGACGGCCAATGCTACAAACTCGGATTCCATTGTAGAATGTGTAATACGTATGCGCTTTTTGGAAGCCCAAGAAATGGCACCTCCTCCAAGCAAGAACACCCAACCGCTAGTAGAAGATGAATCTTCTTGGTTGATCCAACTAGCATCGGTATAACCTTCTAATATAGAAGGATGTCGCTATAACACAAACCATAGTCCATAGTACCTTTTAAGTACTTGAACACCCTTGTTATAGCATGCCAATCTTTGTCTACTAGGATTACTAGTGAACTGCTCAATCTTCCAACCGCATAAGCAATATCGGGTCGAGTGCCCGTCATAGCATACATCAAGCGCGATGGCTTTTGAGTATTCGAGCTGTGACACAGGTTTACCGGTATTTGATACAAGTTTCTCGAGTAGGATCCATGGGAGTACTAACTTTAGAACAATTATCACAATTAAACCTCTTGAGAATTTTCTCAATATAATGAGATTGTGATATTGCAATTCCCTTGTTCATCCGTTTAATCTTTATACCAAGAATTACATCGGCTTCTCTCATGTCCTTCATCGAAAACTTTGATGACAAAAACTTCTTAGTTTTATCAACTACATTTTGGTCGGTGCCAAAAATCAACATGCCATCTACATATAGACGAGATGATTACACCTTTACCGGATTCATCAAATTTGCTATATACACATTTGTCGGACTGATTTAATACAAAACCATTCGACAAAACAACCTCATCAAATTTTTGATGCATTTGCTTAGGTGCTTGCTTGACCCACATCTGAATGACTTAATTAACTTACATACCTTATGCTCATTACACTGGCATAACAAATCCTTGAGGTTGCTTCATATACACTTCTTCTTCCAAATCACCATTTAAGAATCTTTGTTTTGACATCCATTTGATGGATCAATAGATTACGAATAGCCGCCAAAAGCTATCGAAATCTAATAGTAGTGATACGAGCAACCGGTGCATAGGTATCGAAGTAATCGATCCCTTCCTTTTGTCTAAAGCCTTGGATTACCAATCGAGCTTTAAACTTGTCAATTGTTCCATCGACTTTCATCTTCTTTTTGAAGATCCATTTGCACCCCAAAGGTTTACAGCCTGGTGGTAAATCAGACAAGACCCATGTATTATTTTCCACAATAGAACCAATCTCATCATCGATGGCTTCTTTCCAAAAACCAGCGTCTCGAGATTTTATTGCTTCATCATAGGTTCTTGGATCCTCCTCTATACTATAACAGTAAGAGTATTGAGATTCAATTTGATCTCTTGATCCCATAACTAAATATAGTTGAAAATCAGAACCATATGATTTAGCTTTCCTTTCTCTTTTACTTTTACGAGGTTCGGGTGTCTCACTTGGTACCTCAATCAAATGATCATTCATTTGAGATTCAGCCGAAATACTTATCAATTCTTAACTTAATGGTGAATCAATATTCAACCAAAGCAAGTAGATCCGCATACTCACAACACATTATTAAATGCGTGGCTATGCATTTGAACAAACTCACAACGCATCAAATGATGGTGGCTATGTTCAAAATGGGATAATCTTACATTAAGAATTGAAAGCCTTTTGAAATATTACATTTTCCACCGAGCATGCCATTATGAAGAATTGATAACAACAGAAGAAATCATATAAATAGAACTAGAAATTTTATTTAAATTCAACAAAACATCCCATTATAACCAAATCCTACAAATACACCAAACTTCGATAAGGTAAACTTATCGGATTCATATACTTGTTTGTATCCACACTTGTTCAATACAGGACCAGAAATGAAGTTTTAGTACATACAATACTTTAAACAAAGAAATAGTTTTCCCGAACTGAATTCCAATACCACATTTCTTTTCCTTGAATAGTAGCGGAATGGTCATCACCCATGTAAAGAACAGATCCGTCTTCCATTGGTTCATATGTCTTAAACCAACAATGATCTTTACAAACATGAGTTGTGGCACCAGAATCAATCCACCACGCAATAGCATCATCCTTGGTCTTCAGAATGGTCCTTAGACCCCTTTCCCGAACCACTTGTGCTTGCGCCTTTCTTGTTGTTTCCAACACGACAATCCTTCTTAAAGTGACCAGATTTGCCACACTTCCAACATGCCAATTTAGGCTTCTTGTTGGAACCAGGACCATTGTCATTGAAACTACGTTTCTTTCCTTTGTTTTTATTGTTTCCACCCTCATCAATCATATTGACCGAGGGTCCAGCAACTTCTTTTCCTTTGCCTTTGTCATCCTCTTGCGCCCTAAGAGATTCCTCTATGCGCAGTGACTACTAAGTTGAACCAAAGACAGATCGTCTTTACCATGTTTCAAAGTGTGTTTGAAATCCTTCCAGGAGGGTGGCAGCTTATCAATCACACTTGAAACCGATATTGACTCATCCATCTTCAACCCGTGTTGTGTATATTGTCCAAGAATTCTAAGGAGTTCATTGAACTGTTCCATGACAGGTCTTGAATCGACCATCTTGTAATTATTAAAATTACTCACAAGGAACTTCTTCTTAGAAGCATCCTGCCATGTACTTGGATTCAAGAGAATCCCATAACTCTTTTGCGGATTCCTCATTTTGATAGATGTCGAAGAGAGAATCGGACATCTGGATTTAATATGTGTCCTCTGCGGATGTAGTCGTCATTTTCCCACTTTGATCTACGTCGATTGCCTCCAAGTTGTCATCTTGAAGCAATTAGAAATAGGGGTAGAAAGAACATACACCACCTTTAATGTTGTTAAAAGGAAGTGCATCTTCTTACGCCGCCGGAAATCTTGTCCTTCAAATTTGTCTAGCTTTCCAAACTTGTTCGTCATCTCCTTCAAAGTACTTCCACCAGCCATGAGTATCACCAAATACTTTATTCGTTTGTAGGGGAAATATAGGGTCTCGATCTTGATACTATGGCCGGATATATGATTGAATCGTGTATAATCCACTTTCCGAATAAAGTATTTCGACCCTTAATGCCTGGGTTACACAAAATCTTTATTGGGATAAGACAATCACACAATTTGTTTTCTAGGCAGAGAGAACAAATCAAAACTTGAGAATTGATTGCTTTCGTTATTGTTGTAATTCACTCTTGTGTTTTTCATATATGTACAACTGAGATCAATCCCTGTATATATACAGATGGAGAGGTATTAGTTAAAGGGTACAATCAAAAGACATGACTTTAGCCAAGTGATGTGTCTTTTCGGTTTGAGCCTTTGTTCGAGGCTGCTCGGCCGAGTCGAGGACTCGCTCGGCCAGAGCAAAGATGTCCCATGACAATTTTCCCAGCTGCACGGCCGTGTCATTTGAATTGCGGCCATGTTGTTCATCTTGCTCGGCCGAGCAAGGCATATGCCTCGGCCGAGCAAGGCATCCGAAACTTGGACAATCTGCTATGCTCTGCTCGGCCGAGTCGAGGACTCTGCTCTGGCAGCACATCAGCAAAATGTGCTACCCTTTAACTTTTACTTCTTTATCGAGGTTGACTTCGTTTTAGCTCAAACGAGTGTGTACTCCACACTTTCCCTTACTCGTATCCGAGTCTAATACGAATCACATTGATCTCTTAGTAAATCACCATTACAATAAAACAAGTTGATGACACTAAAATCACCAACAGAGTTGCAGCTTGCAGATAGAAGGTGAAGACTTTACGAAGGGTGGGAGGTGGGTGGGGTGGGATTGTCGGACAGGGAGGGAGGGGTTGACTGGAGAGATAGGGGTAGATAGAAAAAGTTATAGAGAGAGAGAGAGAGAGAGACAAAATATGTGTGTGAGAGGGGAGTGTAGGGATAAGGTTTTATTTGGGTTACAAGGGTATTTTTGTAATTTTATAAAGTTATAAATCATTTGAGTGATTATATGATTAATTTATTTTCATTTAATTTTCATTAAAACAACAATGAAATAATTTGTATTAAAAAACATCTTGTGTTAAATGACACGTGACTTGCACGTGATCATTTAACGAATTTTTCTAACAAAATTGATTACAAACCCTAAAATGTTAACACAATATGAACTTTGGACCCTAAATTATAATTTGTGATAGAATGTGGCCCATCTTAGTGACACCCTCCCTAAACTTTGGG
Organism: Adenophora triphylla var. japonica; assembly: GCA_022495995.1. NCBI lineage: Eukaryota > Viridiplantae > Streptophyta > Magnoliopsida > Asterales > Campanulaceae > Adenophora > Adenophora triphylla. The sequence goes on along the minus strand of JAFEMH010004189.1, from coordinate 119,968 downwards.
GTTCGAAATGTCATTCGCCCTAAATTTAATCATCTTTTTATTTAATACTACCTCCGTCTCGATCGAAATGTCTCAACTTTTCTTTTTGGGTGTCCCATTTAAAATGTTCCAACCCAAAAAAGGAAAGTTTTTTTATTACTTTTTTATTTGTGAGACCCACTTGTCATACACACAATAAATATTCACTAACTATTTACTACCCACTTTCTCTTTCCTACATCATTTTTCATACTCACACCATTTAAACTTTTTTCTCTTTCCTATATCACTTTCCTTAATTTTCGTGCATGGATCATTTTGGAACATTTGGATCGGGACGAGGAGAGTACTTAAACAAGGGAACAAAAAATACAGGAAACCAACAAAATTATCAAAATACCCATTTATATAATTTTTTTTTCATTTCATATTCAAAACACTCTCCCTCTTCCTCTCCTCTCCCTCCCTCGCTCTCTCTCTCTTTTCCTCCCCACCGATTCCTCATCTACCTTCCCCACCCTAGCCACCCATTCACCCACACCCACACCGTCATCTTCTCTCTCTTTCCTTTTCTCGACCAAACTCCGGCAATGAAGCCCCCATCCCTTCTTCCTTCCCTCAGATTTACCCTTCTCCTCTATTTCTCTCTCTCTCATCTTTTCCCAATTCCTCCTCCAGATCCACGCCCAAGTTGCCGGATTTTGCTTTCTTCTTCGACTAATCCCAACCGTCGAATCCAACTTCCTCCTCGCCGGGATCTCCGTCTTCGCTACGGCAAGTCTCACTCACCGCTGTTTTCTTCTCGGATGAGTCGTCCCGGTCACCAAATCGTGACGATTCAAACAAACTTATACTGTCTGTGTTTTTCCTACTAGTAAACTGTAAGTTTAGATTTGATTATTTTTCTTGAACCAAATCTGATTTTGAAATCAGATCTGATTTCACATAATAGATTTCAGAATATAAAGCCTTCACAATGATTATGATCCTCAAAAGAATATCCGGTACCCATTCTTTAATTAAGTTTTGATTGGGGATGTTTGGCTGTAAACTTTAAGTAATCTCATTGTGTGTTAAGATAATCTACTCCATCCATGAAATGCAGTAGCTAAAGCAATGATGTTTGGTGGTGATTGTGGCGGCTGTAATGCTGTTGTGTTTAGTGTGGTGGTGGTGATAGTGAGATGACGGTGTGGTGGTGGCAGTGGCGGTGGCGGCTGTAAGCCTGTAATTAGAGCTGCAAACGGGCAAGGACATAATTGAAATTTTTCGTTCCCTGTATTTAGTATTTATCAGAATCCATTCCCTTCTTTCTAATGACATTTACATAATCTTATAAATAAAGCTAATTATATTTTCCTTATAAAAGCTATTAAAAAATACTACCCCCGTTCCAATTTAATATTTTTAGTTTAATTTGGCATGAGAATTAAAAATAAATAAATATTATGAATATGAAAAGTAAAGTAGGAGAAAGAAAGTGAGTAAAGAGTTTTTATTTTGAAAATCACAAATGCTCCCTCTGTCCCCTAGAACTTTATCCACTTTGCTATTTAGGGCGTCCCACTTATAAGTCACACCTCCTAAAAAGGATAATTTTTTAATATTTTTTTATTCATGAGATCCACTTGTCATACTTACAATAACTATCCACTTACTATTCTCTATTTCACTTTCTCTCTCCTATTCACTCATAACTCCTACTTTAATAACATTATTTCTTATTTTTTGCGCAAAACAGTAAATGATTAAGGTTTTATGAAACGAAAAGGAAGTATGTCACATTGTTCATTATAATAAAATAATTTAAAAAAAAAAAAAAAAAAAACCTAAGTGGCTTTGGCCCAACGGTATCTTGGTGGCTTTCCGTAGGGGAGGTCACCGGTTCGATTCTCCTCAAGGGAAATCTTTGTGGTTTAATTTCTACCTTGGGTTTCAGGGTCCTTAGGAGCCACACATCCGTCAGGTGCGATTAAGGAAAGCGGTCTTTGGGCTCGCCACCTCGGTGTGGGGAGATCAAATCTTGGCGGAAAGTATTGGAGCGGACCATTTTGATGTTGTAATAGTGATGTAATTGCCTCGGCGGGAAAATGGAGCTTGATCGCCATTTGGTGTTGTAAGAGTGTAAATGTCTTGTAGAAGGGTTTCCTTGGGTGAGAGTATAAGGGAGCCGCTACCCTGCGCATGCGCATATTCCGCGATTTCACCTCCGCCAAGATGCGAGGGCCAGATCTCAGTGATTCAGGATTGATCATGAAGCTGGAGAACCTGAATAATCAAAAAAAAAAAAAAATTAAAAAACTTAAAATAGGACGGAGGAGTGAGTGGGACCCAAGCTAAGCAAAAACATTTACAAGTATTTATAACAGGCTGTAATAGGGACCACGCGCTGTCCAGATCTTTTTGGCTCTTACGCGGCTTGGCTTCGCTTGACTGAGCTGTCCCTTACTTTTTTTAACACGGAGTACAATAAAATACGTTGTACGACAATTGAGTTCAGTTGTATGACTAATAATACATTAAATATCAGATTATTGACAGGTTGACTATCTTGTAATAAAAAATGTTTGTTATGATGTCTTTCTTAACACAAGGTAACTTTCTCTCCATAATTCCGTGCATTACTTAATTAATTAGGTCGCCTTTGGTTCGCGATATTTGGATGAAATTCAAAGAAATTGAAATGATTAATTTCGTTGATCAATTCCTTTTGCATATTTGGTTTAAGTTTTGCAAAAAATTTTATTTCAGTGGAATGTTCAATTTCTTTGATTAAAGGAATTGAGCATTTCATCCAAGAATGAAAGAAATGTCGAATTCCTTCGGAAATGAAATTCAAAAAAAAAAATTATGACCAAAATACCCCCAAACCCAAATCACCACTACCTACCCCCACCCCTTGCCCCTGCCCTACCACCCCACCTACCCACCCCCACCCCGCAAAAAAAAAAAATTACTCATTTTGCATACCCCTGCCTACCCCACCCACCCACCCAACCCCTGCCCTACCCCACCTCCTCCAAAAAAAATAATTTTTTACTCATTTTGCATACCCCTGCCTACCCCGCCCACCCAGTCCTGCCCTACCCCACCCCACAAAAAAAATTTTTTTTACTCATTTTGAATACCCATGCCAACCCCAACCACCCAGCCCCTGCCCTACCACCCCCACCTACCCCCCCCCCCTTTCAAAAAAAATTTTTTTTACTCATTTTGCATACCCCCTGCCTACCCCACCCACCCAGCCCAGTGCCCTCACCACCCCCTGCATAAAAAAAAAAAAATTACTCATTTTGCATACCCACCTGCTACCCCACTCACCCAGTCCCTGCCCTACCACCCCCACCTACTCCACCTCACCTCCAAAAAAAAAAAATTTACTCATTTTGCATACCCCTGTCTACCCCACCCACCCGACCCGCCTCTACCCCCACCCAAAAAAAAATATTTTTTTTACGCATTTTCATTACCCTGCCTACCCCATCCCACTCCCCTCCCAAAAAATTTTTTACTCATTAATTTTTTAAAAGAAGGATAAATTGGACATTTTATATGCTTTCATTCCATTGACCATTCCATTCCTTCACTTTTTTTACATCGAACCAAACGGCCTCTTAGTCCCTCCGTCGTCCCATTCATTCGAAAATACACGAATTTAATACTTACACGAAAATTAAAGAAATTATATAATGAAGTAAATATTGTGAGTATAAAAAGTGATGTAACAGAGACTCAGAAAGGAAGTGAGGCAGTAAATAGTTAGTATATAGTTATTGAGAGTATGACAAATGGATCCTACGAATAAATAATTATTAAAACACTACAAGAATCAGGGTTTTTAGCCACGGTCGTCTAACCGTGGTAAATAGAGATAAAACCGTGGCTAATACTATTTGCCACGGTTTTGTCACGTTTTTACGTCCGAGGCTTTTGTGAGCGTCGCTTATACTGTTCTACGTTTTCTAAACCGTGACAAATAGTATTTGCTACGGTTATGGTCACGGTTAAAAACCGTAGCACAATAAGTGTGATATATGTTAATTTTTTATTTGTCACGGTTGTTGTGACATTTTCTAAACCGTGACAAATAGTAATTTTTATTTGTCACGGTTGTTGTGACATTTTAAAAACGGTGCAATTTGTAATACTTGTGACAATTTGGAACCGTCACAAAAGTTATGTATGACATATAAATCATTATTTGTATTGGTAATTAACGTGGCAAATGATACCATAATGTGTGTTTTTCATATTTGTAACACAATTCAAAACTGTGATATATAGATTTTTTTAAAAATTATAAAACCTAATGTACTATATATTCATTGTAATACATTTAGTAGCAATAAAAGAATTAAATGACCATTTTAACCGTAATGCATAAATTTTCATAAAAATCCACAAACGGTGATACAAGTGCTTAAACAAAAATCCAAAATAATTCATTCTAGTAAGTCAAATCTAACAACTATTTATAAAACATTTGCTACTATTAAGCATTTGTCTGTTAGAACATGTACAAAAGTGCAATCATGGCCATAATCTAGTCTAAAACATCAAAGTTTTGAAGTTGAAGTTGATGTTGAAGTTGAAGATCAAAGAGACATCATCAAGGCTCCAATCCTGTCATGCGTATACAGAAAAGCAAATCTTCATAAGTAAGTGAATGAATATCGTTGACAATTGAAAACATAAACAAAATCACGAGTACTTCATATTTTAGAATATCGTTGACATATTTTAATTGCTCATGAATCTTCAGTAGTGACTTCTGAGAATTCAAAAATTTCCAGCCCAATGAACCTCAGGACTCAGTTTACTCAGTCTACTACTCAACCAGATTACTCTTTTACTTCGGGAGTAAACGAAGAATACTTAAGCCTCATTAAGGGTAATGATGAAAATGAAAAAAATATATTAAAAGTTTGATTAGTCAAATGGGACTGTCATTATGATGGGACGGAGGGAGTAAATTAATAAGGAGTTCTCCAAATGGGACGGACAGACATGATATGTGGTAAACATCTAGGGTAATAATGAGTTTAAAAAGGAGAATCCAATATGCACAAGCTTGCATCTAACAATGCCCAAGTACAATAAACAAGTGAACTGTAAAATGTGCAGAATAAGTACCTGATAAGGATTAGCCGGCATCTTTTTGATGATTTCAATGTCTTGGGAAGAAAGAAGTGCAGGATTACGAGCAATAACACTGGAAGAAGGAAACCATGTTTGGGTGTTCCACCAGTAGGTAAGTGATGGAAGGTAATGCGCAACACGGTAAGTCCATTGGGCACGGGAAAATTGCTGGTTGAAAACTTCTGTAGATAAGTTGGCAGGAAATCCAGGCCACCAGAAATTAATGAGTGGAGCTAGAAGAGTTGCTCCTGCTACCCTGTTTGCATAATGGACATTCAGCTCAGATCAATCAAACTAATGAGGATGTCATTACTCTAAAGAACAAACACAAGAAGAATAAAGGGAAAAAATGGTCTATTTGACAAGCATACATTCATATTTGTTTAGGGAGCTCCTAAATACCATGTTTCTGGCAGATTGACAAACATACTTTGGTTTTGGCTTCGAATTTGCCCAAAAACCTAATGCTGTAATCTCCACTATCAAAGATGCTTAACCCAGCCCTTGCAGCATGTATGATATTCTCATACATATTAAAACATTCAAGGCTCAAAAACTGGGCCCAAATATAGAGCATTTCCATTAGTGGAGATGGATAGAGAAGGGTTTCGTGAATTAGAAAATCAAATCTAAAGTATGTAGTCAATTTGCCCAAAAACACAGTTTGTTTGGAAATCTGTAAAAAGAAAAAACGTGGTAAAGTTGCCCAAAAACATAATTTGTTTGGAAATCTGTATAAAGAAAAACAAATCATAGAATTATGGACTAGCGAAGCAAGTTTTTTTCCCAAAATGAAATGATAAAAAGTTGCAACTTCTTCACGCAGCATATAATACAGTAAGGGAAGCACTATATCAATCTACTGGCAGAGGAATATTACCCAGTATTGCCTGATGCAAATCACAGACATCCGTTCTTATTAAGTAGTAGATGATAATCACAAGAAGAGGCAATAATATGGCAATAATCTGTCACAAGAAGGCAGTCAACAGAATTATGAATCCATCTAGTAGAATTTGCGAAGAAAAAGAAGACACAAATTTATCTCATTATATTATGAAGGAATCCTACCGGAACAGCCCACAATGGAACGGTATTGTCCTGTAGTGGGTACTTCAGATCGGTCATCATATCCTGTCCCACAAAGCAGTGAAATGGTTCTATCACATTCAGAATTATCTCTATGACCATAAGAAGCAAAAGTATAAGCCAATCGTGCATGTGCTTCCTCGCCACTATAGTTCCATGGGATCTAATTGTATGGGCACCAAGTTGAATTTCTGGCATTTTCACTAAAAGAGCGAAATGATTAGTAACTAGCACTGAAAACTGTTCACACTGAATACAATCTTGCAGAAATGAGTAGAGAATTCACAAGAAGACATTTTATAAAAGCTACATGAAAAAAATCCAGAAAGTTATCAAGCCAAAAATGTAATGAGTCCAATCAACAGGCTTAGTCTTACGGTGTATTTGTTTGTTCTTAATGAATGGGACTTAATGAGTTCTGAAGGCTAAAAATAGCCTCCAGAACTCATTAGACCCATTCATTAAGAGCAAACAAATACACCCTAAGTCTTAATAAATGAACCTTCTCATCTCTTGCTGAGGAACGTACTTGAGACAGGACCAAACCACTTGGGCACCCATGGAAAATCCAGCTATATAGAATTTTGATCCAAGTTCTAGCTTATCATCAGCAAGCTCCTCTATATCAAAAGCCAAACTCTTCTCTGTTCGGTTAGGATCGGGATCACACTCTACATAACCAGGTCGGCCAAATGAAACAATGTAGATTCCTAAACCTTCAATAATATCCTGCAAAAATTAAAACTATACATTAACAAATCTGACTCTAAAGATAATAAAGGAGCTGCAAAAAATAAAACCAAAAGGATAAGTAACAAAAAAAAAGTTCAGTATCGGAGAGGCTCCTGCAATAAAAACGTCATGTCTCCTATTGTCAAAGCCATGGACATAAACGATTTTATATTTGGCTTTATCTTTTGAAACACCATGCTCTTTGTAGGCCAGATGCCTTCCATCATTAAGTTTGACTCGGATGCCGTAAGCGGAGGGCCATCTGGCGATCCACATGTCTTTGGTGGGGGTGGACGACTTGCCTGATAAGCCCATGCCACCAATCTGATAAAGGAGACCAATAGTAGTTTCTTAACCATGCCTGATATATGTAAAACATACCAATTAATTAAGTCAGATTACGGCAATAGATTGCTCACATAATGTAACAAAGAGTTATTACAATTGGGGTATTTAAAGAAATAATTGATTCTCTAAGCATATAACTCCATGAACACATCTGAACAACTTCACAAAATAATAATTTATAATATCAATACTGATCAAGTGCTCAAAACGTTGTTGAAATTAACCTGTCACCTTTTGTGTAAGGCAATACTCAAATCCCACACGATGATTCTTGTCAAGGTCAAATATGATGACAGCTATTCGTCCTTTCAACCATCTTTCTCTTTTTTCCTCGTCTACACCCCAAGTATGATGTCGGCTGCAGCAATGGTGGTAGCACTACAAGAAAAGGGGCTATTTACGGCGCTCATTTACGGCGGTGGACACGCGTCCGCCGTAAATAAGTAATATATACGGCGGTTATGTATACCGCCGTAAATAAGTAATATATACGGCGGTCTAGACCGCCGTAAATAAGTAAATACGTATATTTGACATGAAGGCGTACGAGATCGAAGTTATATACGGCGGTGTATAAGTAGCCGCCGTATATAGTTAACTATTATCGGCGGTTTTGTACGCGTCCGCCGTAAATAGTTAACTATATACGGCGGTTTGTACGCGTCCGCCGTAAATGTCATTAAATACCGGGAAACCAAATTTCCCTATTCGCTCGCGGTACTCTCCCTCTCTTTCTCTCCTCCGATCGAAGCAGCCCATAGCAAACTAGGTGGCACCGACGATCTCCATAGCTAGGGCACGAAAGAAGATCTCTTTCTCTCCTCCAAATCAGCAGGTTGGTATTTACTTTTAATTTTTTGGTTTTTATTGTTCTTGGTCTTACTCGGCCTCTCTTTCTCTCCTCTAGTAGCGTATCTCGCCTCTCTCTCCTCCAAATTCGATTTCTTCAATCAACAACAATCAGTGTATACATTTCTTTCCCCTTTTCTAATTTACTTTTAATTTTTGGGTTTTTTTGTTCTTGGTGTCATGTGAGTTATTGTTATTGTTGATGTTGCATTCATTGTTGTTGTTGTCTGTTGTAATGTAATGGTTTAGATAGTTTCTGGGCATTATGTTACAGTTGAGAGGAAAATTAGTTGTTTTTCTTCGTTTGATACGGAGTAGTATTTGTTAGGCTTTTGATTAATTAGTATCTTTCCTGTTTGGATGCTTATATAAGGTCTAAAGTATGGTGCTTTAATGGAAATTTGCTTTGGAAGCACATTATGCTTTATTTTGATGACTTGTGAAAACATTTTGTCGGTTTTACCTAAATTTGTGGGTGTTGGTTGACTATGTTATATTGTGATAGTATTAACTTGAAAGGCTTCTTCTGTTTGAAGATATGCTCTGGAGACCTTAAATAATAATAATCAAAATCACCCTTTGATTTAGTGCAGATTAAGAACTGTTCTGAGGTTCTTTTCCGTACTTTATATTGTGATAGTATTAACTTGAAAGGCTTCTTCTGTTTGAAGATATGTTGGTCTTTTAGCGTGTTTTTTCTTTGTGCTTAAGCTGATAATGCTATGTAAATTCAATCAATTATTGTTTTCCCTCAATGCTTGACTTTTTCTTATGCGTTTCAAGTTTTATCCTAGTTATTTGCATATATTTTCTTTGCATCTCAAAACTTTCCTACCTCAGATTTCTACTTATATGTTGATACTTCCTTTTCCTAGTGACATGATCATGAATCTTGATACCAATGATTCCTTCTTGCTTTACTAAGATACTAAGTTGCCTCCAACAAATAGACAATACCTAGTCGTGGACTTCTTGTTTGAAGGCAAACCTTGTAAATTCCCTTAACTCTAGTGTGCCCGTAATCTCAATCTATTAGTCCATATGTTGGTGTTGCGCACTTCAAAAAATAATGTTGCGCACTTCAACCTAGTTCCTAAAAATAGTTTCAAATCTTTTGTTGCATGTGCATATTCTTTTGCACATCAACCTAGTTCCTTAAATTAGCTTCTCAATTAGGGGGCTTGTGAGAGAGAGAACAAATGATGTTGTCATAGGGTTATACTATATCATGGGCCCAAGTTCGACTAATAGGCTAGGCTCCAACAATGTATATTATCTATATCGAGCCAAAAGTTGTACATATTTAGACTATGTTTGTTTATGAGTTTATTTTTATTCTAAACTTTGTGTCTCTCGGTCTTATATATAGGTTGTATTTTAACGTTAAAAATATCAAGTCAAGTCATATATGGACAAAAGTTGGATTGATTTGGATAATCGAATTTCAAATGAGTATTTGTGCTGGGTTGACAACTTTCTCGATTTTGCATTCTCAAAAAGTCTGTTGGTGTTAAAGAAATATATTGTCCTTGTAAAAAATGCGCAAATCGTTACCAAGAAGACCGTGCAACCGTGGGAGATCACATTGTATTGCGTGGGATTTCAAAAAGATTACAAGAATTGGATTAGGCACGTGGAAGGGTACATTTCGGCGCGTAAGAATGATAATAATGATAGGACAACCGAAGATGGCATTGAAATTGAATTGGGCGTGCAAGATTGTATGAGGCGAATGGTACATGAAGTGGATGGGTATGCCGGATAGTAACCAGCCAGAATTGAAGAAATCGTACAATCGATGCATCCACCGCAAAGTTTCTTAGACTTTTGAGAGATGCCGATCAAGCCTTGTGGAAGGGTGTGATAAGTTTACAAGCACTCTCATTTATTGTAGAACTTATGCACGGAAGGCTAATTATCGAGTGACCGATAAGGGATTTACTTCTTTATTAAAAATTTTCATTAGGGCATTGCCTCGCCGCCGAAAGTGCCAAGTTCCTATCGTGAGGCGTACAAGATGATCATGGATTTGGGTTTTAGTTATAAAACGTGGGACGCGTGCATTAATCATTGTATGTTGTTTCGAAATGAAACCGAAAAACTTACTAAATGTGAAATTTGTGGAGCCTCTAGATATAAGCAACAAGAAGAAGGGGGTAGCGGTGAAGGTGCGGAAACAAGTGGCAAGAATAAACTTCCCAAGGTGTAGCGATGAAGAAAGTATGGTATTTTCCCTTAAAGCCAAGGTTGCAAAGGTTGTATTGGTCATCTAAGACCGCGACACTCATGAGATGGCATGCCGAGAAAAGAATAGACGATGGTGTGCCGAGGCATCCCGCGTACTCTCGTGCGTGGAAGAAATTCGATGAACGTTATCCATTATTTTCAAGTGAAATTCGAAATGTTAGATTGGGATTAGCATCTCGACGGATTTAATCCTTTCGTAACAATGACTATATCTCACAAGATTGGCCGGTTGTGCTTATGCCATACAATCTTCCACCTTGGTTATGCATGAAACACCCATATTTCTTCTTGGTTTGCAGCTTACTCAAGGCCCAAAAGGGCCGGGCAACAAGATAGATGTGTATCTCCAACCGTTAATTGATGAGTTGAAGGAATTGTGGGAAGATGGTATATCAACTTATGATGCATCAAGGAACGAGTTGTTTACTTTACGAGCTTCACTATTGTGGACAATAAATGACTTTCCCGCATATGGAATGTTGTCTCGGATGGAGCACTAAAGGTGAATATGCTTGCCCTTGTTGCAATGTGAGACCTCAAGCACGATGGTTGAATCATGGTGGCAAGTATTGTTATATTGGTCATCGACGCTTCTTGCCTAGAGTCATGCTTTTCGTAAGGATAAAGGCTCTTTTGATGGTACTCATGAAGTGAGAGATAAGCCCAAGTTATTGTTTGGAACAAAATTGCTTAAACAAGTTGAAAATATGGAAACAGAGTATAAAATAGAAGATGTTATTAAAAAGAGGAAAAGAGAAGAGGGTGAGAAGCAACAAGCCAAGTTGGAGAAAAGAAAGGTTCCTAAGTTGTGTCACAATTGGAAAAAGAGGAGTATCTTCTTTGAGTTGCCTTATTGGGCAAATAATCATGTTCGTCATAATCTTGATGTTATGCACATTGAAAAAATGTGTGTGATAATGTGCTACATACTGCTTAGGTACTCAAGGGGAAATCAAAAGATAATGATAAAGCAAGAAAAGACCTAAAAGTGATGAACATTCGGAAACCATTGCATCTACAAAAGCTTCCATCTCGGCAAAGATATTATGCCTCCGGCTCGCCTTTACAATGAGTAAGAAGCATAAAGACACATTCTTGAAAGTTCTAAAGTGGAGTCAAAGTCCCCGATGGCTACTCGTCAAACATATCTCGTTGTGTACATCTAGAGGAAAGAGCTATTTGGGGTCTTAAGAGCCATGATAGTCATATTTTGCTCCAACAACTACTCCCTTTAGCCGTTCGAAAAGTGTTGCCTACTTCGTTGTAAAAGCCATCATTGAGTTGGCAAATTTCTTTAGGCAATTATCCTCAAAGGTGAATACACTTGCCGATCTCGAAAAGATACAAGATCGGATGGTCGTCACACTATGTGCTCTCGAGAAAATATTCCCACCACTTTCTTTGATGTTATGGAGCACTTGCCGGTGCATTTAGCCGAGGAGGCCTTGCTAGCGTGCCCAATACAATTTCGTTGGATGTATCCTAGAGAGAGGTACATCCATATTAAATTTACTTTGAAAAAGTTAAATTCTTTTTACATCTCGCTTTAGCATGAGTAAATGTTTTTGTAGGTTTCTACTTACATTAAAATTATATGTTCGAAATCGAGCCCATCCCGAGGCCTCCATAGCTAAGGCAATTGTGGTGAAGAATGCATGACTTTTTGTACGCAATATTTGGATGACATTGAGACAAAGTCCAATCGTCCTAGAAGAAATGATGATGAAGGTGATGAGTTAGGCCGCTTTGTAGGAAAAGAAGAGGTAATTATCCTTGATTACATCACACGAGTACAAGCGCATAGATATGTGCTTTTCAATACTGAAGATGTTGAACAATACCTAGAGTAAGTGATTCCTTACATGAGGCTTACATTCCTTATATCTTTTATATTTCAAATTAATACTTAATTCATATTTTCGATCCGCTCGTAATGCATCGTGTACATTTGAGGGAGACATTACCTCGTAATCAACGACATCTTATAGAGAAAGAACATAATGATAAGTTTGTTAGCCGGTTTAAGGATTATGTAAGTATGAAACCACCTTCATATAATAGTTTCAATTTATCGTTTTAAATATTTTCTTATTAAATTTTGTTTTTTATAAAAGGTATGCACGACGAAAGATGTAGTGCCCGAAAGAATTGCGAGTCTTGCATTGGGTCCTCATATGGATGCGAGGCGGTATAAGTCTTACATAATAAATGGTTTTCGATTTCGAGTGAAGGATGTCGATAGACGAAGGAAAACTCAAAATAGTGGAGTCATGCCGAATGCAAGTGTGACAAGTTTTGCAAGCCGAAAGGATAATAATCCCATTGTAGGGGATGTTAACTTCTACGGGGAGTTGATTGAGATCCTTGAAATTCGTTATAGCAACTCAATAAGATTTGTATTGTTTAAATGTGATTGGGTTGATAACCTGGACAGCAAGATGGAAGATGAGCAAAAATTTACTCTTGTAAACTTCAATCACAAGTTGTATAAGGATAATCGAGTTGGTGATGAACCATTCATATTAGCATCTCAAGCCGAGCAAGTTTGGTATGTTAAAGATCCTATAGAAAGTGATTGGAAAGTTGTGATGAGGATTACGCCAAGAGATAGTTTTGACATATATTCAAATGATGATAAACAAGTTGCAAATTCGATTCCACAATTGGTACCATTTTGCTCACAAAATCTGGATGAAAATGTTGCTAACGAAGAAGCATCGTGGGTGCGAGAGGGAGTTGATGGGGTCGAGATTGAAACTACTAATATCAATGACCTAGATGTTGATATGGCCGATAATGATGATGTTGATATGGCCGATAATGATGATGATTAGTTTGAGTAGTATTTGTTTAGATCTTATTTGCTTACTATTTACTAAGACAATGTTATTACTTAAGTTTCATGTTTCAATCAAACTTCTTATTTTTGTATGGTTGAATATTAATATTGTTACTTCTATATAATATGTATTTGTTTAGGTCTTATTTGCTTACTATTTACTAAGACAATGTTATTACTAAAATTTGTGTCTCTCCGTCTTATGTATAGGTGGTTTTTGTGTTGAAAATATGCCTCCTAAGGAGAGAGAGGGTAGCAACAAGAGGGGTAGACAAAACCCGCCGCCCGTAGTCCCAAATGATCCGTATATGGGATTGACCCACCGACCGCCGCTCAAAAGAAAAATGGCGGAATTTGGAGGGTAGGAAATTTCAAGTCACCACTTTCCTTCATTTGCCGGTGTTGAGTGATCCGGGTTTAGAGACGTTAGTAATGTAATTGATGACGCAAGCCGGGTTAGGTAATTTCCGGGGAAGACTCCATCTACGTATTTGAGATATTCACTTGAGTTCCTTTCAACTTTGGAGGTAGGCGTGGGTCACAAGAAAATACTATTCGGTTTCATATGAATGATGAAGCCTATCGAGTGGATTATGATGAGTTGAGGCAAATCTTTGGGGTTGATCACCGAGAGGAAACCGGGTCGAGTCCGATGGGGGACTTGTTTTTCTTTTCGGAGCTCACAGGATTGCCCCGCAAAAAAAATACCTTAGGGCTTCCTCTCTTCTCACCCGGCTTGGAAATTATTTTACAGAGGTCTATCTATGTCTTGGTTGGCAAACGGAGAGCCCGCTCAATTGAATGTGGCTATGGTAAACCTTTTGCGAATGTGGTTGAGGAGTTTTCAGTGTGATTCCCGATTGGGTTGATATTTTTGTTCGGAGATGTGAGGCATTTGCCCTTACCAAAAAGGGAAACATATCAATAGGGGGATGATCACATTGATTGCCGAAGCTTGTGTGGGTGAACCAAAACCCGAGGCGATGAGATTGATGGGGGGCACGAGTTTTTATTACGTAGACTCGGCTAGTGCAAGATGACAAGTTTGTGAGGGACCGGAGGGCGACAGACAACAGGTCTTTATTATTTGAATATGGTACTCCTGTGAGGACGGTCCGTTGCGGTGGTAGGGGCCACGTTTCCGAGTGGTGAACAAGCTGCATTGGCGTATGCCGGTGTTGATGATCAAATGGATCCCGTTGATGAGGAGGATGATGAGGAGCAGTGAAGAGGAGGATCGGGAGAGACAGGGTGGTCGTGGAGGAGAGGAGAACCAGAGCGCAGGTTCTTTTGATCGGTGGGATACCATGAGGGCATTTTTGAGGAGCAGGAGCGATCAAGGATCGCTCGGGAGCAGAGCCGACATGCTTTGGAGGATGCTAGATGGGGGGAGGTTATCGCTCGGGAACAGAGTCGACAGACTTTAGAGGATGCTAGATGGGGGGAGGTGCAAGATCGGTTTGAGGGGTTGGAAGATGAAACCGCCATTTTGGGAGCCCTAGTATACGCCTGGAGGCTTGGGCGATGCAGACAGAGCCCCGAGTTACGAGCCGCTTCAGAGGATTATTTGACTATGATGCATTCGAGAGCCACCGCTCGTGCACGAGGCGTTCTTCCCGTCGACCTACTATCGTGGACAAACCTCCGGCTCTCATCGCTGATGTTATTATTGTGATGTTATTATTAATGTTTCATGTTTCAATCAAACTTGTTATTTTGTATGGTTGAATATTAATATTGTTAATTGTAATATGTATTTGTTTAGATCTTATTTGCTTACTATTACTAAGACAATGTTATTACTTATGTTTCATATTTCAATCAAACTTGTTATTTTGTATGGTTGGATTGAATATTAATATTGTTAATTGTAATATGTATTTGTTCTCGCTTCTTTTGATCAAACTCTTATTTCCTACAGGATCTTGTTGCGCCAGCCTTACTTTCTACCTCCGTCATCCGCTAGCTTGTCCAGTACTCCTTTTACTTTGGGATGTCCCCGCCTCGCTTCCCCACCGATTTGGTACTCATGAGCCCCACCCGTACTATTTTATACTTTTTCCGTATCAAGCAAGGCTTGCCCTATAGTGTTGTTGTTGTTGTTCCTTGTGGTTGTTGTTGTTGTTCCCCCGCCCGCTTCCCCACCGATTTGGTATTTGTTTTTGTTAAATGTGACATATAACAAATGTGTCCACAACCCGCGGAGCCCCCGTAATGTCATGTTTGTTGTTCCCCCGCCCCGCTTCCCCCACCAATTTTTTGTTTTTTGGTTGATTCGTTGGAAATGTTAGTGTAATGTCATGTTTTATGGTATTTGTTAAATGTGACATATAACAAATGTGTCCATAACCCGCGGGAGCCCCTCTCCCCCGTAATGTCATGTTCTTTTTATTTTAATGGGCATTCGTAACATATTCATTCTAGTTAACGCTTTTTTTTTTTTTTTTTTTTTTTTTTTTTGCCATGGTTTTGCCATCAACATGCTCTACTAGTCACTTGTCAAAACTAAAGCTTAGCATACAAGTTGGTGTCTTTGATATCACCAAGTCATGGTTTGGCAATTTTTGGATTGATTGAAAGTCTTAGAGCGTAGTATGATGCCCCACTTTAATTGCTTAGGTTTCTGTATGAGTTGGTTTCTTTACATGCCAGCAGAGGTCAAGTTACATAGGGTCTTGGCTTGAGTCTCCATGTTTGCATTTGTCTCTCGGCCTTTTATTTGTATGCAGGTTGACATTCCATTTGGTTTGGGATGCACCCTGATTTTTTTTTTTTTTTTTTTAATTTAAAACTTCTAGTTGTCACTTTATTTTGCATTTTTGAATTGTCAAATCTCTCGTTTGATATGTTTATTATAGACATACATGGAAGAACTAGATTAACCAAGCCTGTTTTGGATTATACCAGACATTTGACATTTTGTTATTTGTCACTTCTCTTGCCATTTTAGTGCGCGAAGTTTTGGCAAGTCTTTTGGATTATATTAGACCATGCTATTATGCTATATTATTGATCAGAAATAGTACCAGTTGGATAACAAAACATGTTCACTTCTGGATATAGTCTTGGCACATTTTATTGCTAATAACAAGTTTCTGGAATATGACGGTGTTAGGTAAGGGATTTAATTTTGTGACGAAACTGGTAACTAAAGCATTTTGATATTGAATTGACGAGAATAATTTTGGGCTGGGTAGTTTGTTCCATTGGTTCCATTGTAACCAAAATGTTGAAGCTCTTGGGCTGGTCACAAGTTTGCTGTAAGGGTTTTGTTGGAAAGTATTGTAAATTGCATTTCAGGTATCATCTTAACTCATCGATCCCATCATGTAAACACCTCTTGTTTGAGTTTTACTAAATGTTGTCCTGCTTTGATTTGTTTCCATTATATCCCAATCTTGTTATAGTCCTTGCATAAATGTTGATTTTCAGACTGAAATAATCAATTTCATAGTCCCCTATGTGTGTGTGCTCTCATTTCAGCCATAGTGAACAAATGAAAAATACAGAGTACATAATTTTGTTGAGTGATGCATCTATATCATGGGTGTGCTGCAAAAAATACTTGTCAAAGTAGTTGTTACTTTATACTTTTAATGAAAAATGATACTTGGTATATAGGTGGAAACCATTAACCTTCCTGTATCGCTCCCTAACCCGGGGCTTGGGATAAATTGTGGTCTAACAATCCCACGTACCGGTATCATTTTTCTTTAAAAAAAATGAAAAAAAAAAGAAAAGTTGTTCTTTGTTGTTGTTGCCGTTTTGTTGTTGTTGTTTGTTTTGTTGTTGCTGTTTTGTTGTTGTTGCTGTTTTGTTGTTGTTGTTGCTGCTGTTTTGTTATTGTTGTTGCTGCTGTTTTGTTGTTGTTGTTGCTGCTGTTTTGTTGTTGTTGCTGTTTTGTCAATGTTCATATTTCTATATCTACCTTGTAGTATTACAATTGTATATTGGAAGCATTGTTATTCTATAAGGCCATTTATAAGACCAATATATGGTCTTATACATGATACATAAGACCTATAATAAATTTATAGGTCTTATACATATATTATAAGATTGTTTTTTTGGGTCCTTTACTTGGTTTATCCAATTCTTGTGCTATAATTGAATTGTCATATGACGTATATGCCTCCAAGGAAAAATTTATTACTGTGTCGTGGCTCTAACCCTAAAGGAAGAGGGTTGGCAAAACCAACCGCCAAATGGGGTAAAGAGAGGTTGATCATAATATGGAATAATTATGGTCAACCGCTTGGTGGGGAAATGGCACAATTAGCTACTCGTATAGGAATTTTTGCTAAAAATGGGGAACATTTCCCATTAACTAATGAGTGGTCTCAGATGAATCACGAGTGCATACATAACGTATGGAATGACGTTCTGGTAAGTTGTAATCCATATTTCTTACATATATCTCTAGTACGTAGTCAAAAGTCTTATGCTTCTCTAACAATTGATTTTTTTTTCTTTGTTGAATTGTGTATATAGGAAAATACAAATGCTCCTCCGGAGTATTTCCCGGTTATGGCTCTTTCTCTCGCTAAAGCGTGGCGTGACTGGAAATACAATGTGAGACAAGCATATAATAAGTATTATATAGTTATGAATATTACTCAGTTATGACTTTGTTATGAATATTGACTCAGTTATGAATATTATTACTCAGTTGAAACAGCATTATAAGATGTATCAATCTGACGAAGACGCATTGGCTCACCCACCCCGTGGGTGCGTTGCGGATCAATGGGCTGCACTTGTTGCGATGTGGGGTACGCCCAAGGCTCGGGTATATTTCAAATTAATCTCAATCTATTATCGTGAATGTCTTATATAAGTAGTCAAATTAATACTAATATTATCTTTTTTTTTCCAGGAAATATCGAAACAAATAAATTGAATCGAGAAAAACAATCGTGCCTCGAATAGGACCGGAAAAACGTCCCCATCCCAAAGTCATCAAAGAGGTTTGTCATCGTTCAATTTAGTTCTCAGTTGTCAATTCAATTAATGTTTCTTTTTGTATCGTATATAAATATTTTTTTTTTTGTCAAATGATTCTATTATAAATTGTAGAGAGGCGACAAGGGATTACCAACTGATCGCGTAAGCGTTTTCATACATACGCGCACGGGCAAAACACCCGCAGATCAAGCCACCACTCAAATGATTGTAAGTTAAAGTTTCAACCTTTTCTCGTTTCAGCTTTGTTATTCTATAGAATATTTTTTCATTTCTAACTTCATTTTCATAATATTAATTAAAGTTAAAACATTTATATTGAACATGTTGTTTTTGTTACAAAGAAACGCTTAATGATGCAGTTGAGGAGCCGCCAGAGGACTCTCGCGGCGCGTGAAGATGTTTTTGTTGGTATGTTTGGCTCGATGACCATGGGAGAGTTCGATGTATGGGAGGCGGTCCGAACAAGACTAAGGTGTTTGGTAAATCCCAACCTTCTCAGCAAATGTAATGGAGGCGGTGGCGGGGGTCAAAGCGATTTTGAAAGGCAACTTGAGGAGGAACGCCGAAAAATGAGGAGGACGATGAGGATGAGGAACGCCTTAAGTTACAACAACAAATTGATGAATTGAAACGTTGTTGGATGGAACGACGTGGAAATGACGGTAATGAATAGGTGTTCGTGGATTTTAGACATTGTATATTTTGGATACATTCAACAACTAACAACTTTTTTGTATAATGGTTATTATGTATGGATACATTCAACATTAATTGTGTTAATATGTAGATTGTAAATATTGATTGCATTTGTGTATTTTTTGTTATATTGTGTGTGTACAGGTTTAATTTGGTTTTTGTGAACGTATTTTTGGGGAAAATGAATTATACAAAGCTGGGGAAAAAAAAAAAAAATAGGATTATTTACGGCGGTGACCAAATCCGCCGTATAAACCTAGGGACGACTCGTGCCCAAAGGGGGGACGAGGGAACCAGTAGGGGGTGTAAATGGGACGACTCGTGCCATGTTGGACGAGTCGTCCCTATTTAGTTATTTACGGCGGATATAGTGACCGCCGTATAAAAGTCCCATGGACGACTCGTTTGGACGAGGGAACCCGGTGGGGGTGGTAACCGGGACGAATCGTCACGGAGAGGACGACTCGTCTCTTATTTACGGCGGTTACACATTCCGCCGTATAAAGATCACTCAAATACGCCATTTTATACGTATGTATTCCATTTATATACGGCGGTGGTATAGCCGCCGTATATAGTATATACGGCGGTTCCCCCGCCGTATATAGTATATACGGCGATAATTTATACGGGGAGCTATTTACGGCGGCTAGTCCGCCGTAAATACTATATACGGCGGGGCGCGTATTATTTACGGCGGATTTTAACCGCCGTAAATAAGCCTGTTTCTTGTAGTGTAGGCAGCATACATCTAAGATCTTAAACAACAGCAAGGCAGTTGAGTTTGCTTCTCTGCTCTCTCTCTCTCTCTATCTATCTATCTATCTCGCTCGCTCTCTCCCTCCCTTCCCTTTCTCGTATTTTCGATCTTTCTTGATCTTGGATTGTTAGTATATGTGCATACCGCTGAATGTAACAATGCCACGGTCCCTTGTACAAGTTTAAGTAGACTTTACATTTTACCAAATGAGCAGAAAATATCAGTTCTTTCATTTCATGAAGATGAAATGAATATATACTTAATGACAAAATAAGTGGTCAGGGAATATACACACATAGTATAAATGAATGTCCATTTTCAGAAAAAATTGTCCCTTGATGAGTGTCCATTTTTAGTGAAGTAACCATATCCACCTTTGTTAAGTATCATGGTCAAATTTGAAAATGCAATCATACAATGTGATCATTAAGGGTATCTTTGCACTGATGCCTTTCTGCTTGCAGAACCTTTGGCTGGTTTTTCATTTTCAAGATAATATAGGATGAAAAGTTAGTGCACTCGACAAGTCAATGACAAGAACTCTCTATATATACACACAAACATAAGGTGCTACTGGGAAGGTTGTAGCAAGCATGAATGAAATTGAAGGGAGGGTAGCAAGAGGCAGTACTAGAGAAGACATAAAATTGTCTCTCACCAAAAAGGAGAATTATATCAAAGATGAGAGAAGTCCAATAGGAAAGAGAGAGAGAGAGAGAGAGAGAGAGAGAGAGAGAGAGAGAGAGAGAGAGAATCTCGATGCATGAATCTTAAGATGATTGGATTTAAGAAAGTTTGAGCCGTAACCAACAATTACCAAAGCATTATCTTCACGAAGCATGTTGCATTCTTCTCTGTGCAGCCGAGTGTTGTCCATTATTCTCACTGTAGGTATATTTATCAATCTGACATGTTAGTATATCACACAAACAACATATTCCTAAAAAATTCACCCCTCTTCACCACAATCTCAAGTCTCATAATATTCCTGGATCTTAAAACTGAACAATGGCCAGTGTGTCATTTGTGGCTTCCAAATGTTTAGTTTGCAAACGAAAAATTCTCAAATCAGAAGAGAACAATTGACACACTACCCAGATCACTCGGACATTTTACCATCAGAAGCCGATCAGAAAGAAATAACGGGAACTAACTTGATCCCCAAAATTTGCAGCAAGTAAATGTTCAGAACGAGGATGCTAATAACTTTCTAAGCTGCCTGTTTGTGAGGTCGGCGAGAGCATAGCAGAAGAATCTGAGCGTACTTTGACTCTTGGAGCTTGTAAATGGCAAGGCAAGGAAACACTGCTGCATTTCCATCGAATGTAGCCTCATTCGGGAGAGGGAATGGGCTTGCAAAGAAGCCGCATTAGTGCTGTGCCTAGAAATTCTCGATTAGCGTGATTAATGTTGCACTTAGCTACCGAATCATCTCGCATAATAGGCATTTCATATAAAAGTAAAATTCAAAAAAAAAAAAAAGTATCAACTATATATATATATATATATATATATATATATATATATATATATATATATATATATATATATATATATATATATATATATATATATATATATATAAGAGCAAATGGTGTTCAGATGTTTGTTCGGCATCCAGATTAAGACTACAGCAAGGTTGTAACTTGAAAACATATACATCTAGCGAACCAATAAGCAAAGACAGGTAGATTATTTGCCCTAAACTGCAGTTCGACAGGGTCTGCTAGTACTACTCTGTATATGTAAGCGTTTCGTCAATAAAAATTGATTACTAACATAATTGAGGACTACAGAAGCAATATTGAACACCATAGCTATCGATTACCTCAAGAATATTTCGCGTATGAAGATTTCTAGGTTTGCGGTTTGCGTTGAACTGCACCAATAAGAAGTCGCCGAAATCCTAATTAGCTAAGAATTCTAGGAGGAATCGGAAATCAGAAACGATTTGGATTTGATTTGCGATTTGCGTATGAAGATTTCAGAGTTGCGGTTTGCGTTGAAGGTTTACAGTTTGCGACTTTGAACTGCGCTGGCTGATATCCTAATGCGCTGGCTGAAATCCAAATTAATTAGGTTAGAATTCTAAGAGAGGAATGGAAATCAGAAACAATATGGGTTTGGGTTTGGATTTGGATTTGGTTTTGGTTTTGGATTGAGAGGGAATTTTTGGAGGGAAGTCGTGAATTTGGGAGGGGAATTTGGAGAAGGCGCTGCTGGAGTTTATGAATTTTGAACTTAAAAATAAAAATTAAAACAATATTTAACGGGTAAACCACGGTCAACCATGAAACCGGTGCAAATAATAATTAATTGTCACGGTTAAAAGAACCGTGGTTTATAGAAAATTATTTGCCACGGTTGACGGACCGTGACAAATAAAATGTGACAAAACACATTTTTCTTGTAGTGAAAAAAATTCATTTGGGAGTGTGTCTTTCTAAATATGACACCCAAAATGAAAATTTGTGTATTTTTGGATGAGACGGAGACAGTAGTTATATATGTGTGCATTAAATGCAGTTAGAATTCGAGAATATGTGAAGAGGAAATTGTTATTTCACTTCTTGAAGAATTATGAATAATACAATCCTATATATACACAATAATCCTTCTTTGACTAGGATTCTATTCTAGCTACCTATTCTAATTTCCTGCTTGGAAAAGAAGTCTTCCTAAAATACGAATATAACATAAGGAAACAATATATACAAGGAAATGAAAAGATATTGACAAAATATGTCAATATCTCAACAACCCCCTCAAGTTGGAGTGTGTAGGTCACAAACGCCCAACTTGCCAAGTAGATTGAGAAACTGTCGACTACCCAATGCCTTGGTGAGAACATCAGTCAACTGTTCCGAAGTGTGAATATACCGAGTTGTGAGGACACCTGTGCGAACAACATCACGAACAAGATGACAGTCAACTTCGATATGCTTCGTTCGTTCGTGATGAACTGGATTTTGAGCCATATGTATAGCAGACTGACTATCACAGAGAAGAGGCACCAGAAAATTATGTCTAATTCCAAAGGATCGAAGAAAACCAAGTAACCATTTGAGCTCACATGTCGCACTAGCCATATAACAATATTCTGCCTCAACCGAAGAATGAGAGATCGTACCTTGCTTCTTCGTCTTCCATGAGATTGGTGAATCATCAAGAAAAATAAAATAGGCAGTGAGTGAACGTTGCGTGATGGGACAACTAGCCCAATAAGAATCACAATAAGCTCACATTTGTAAAGCGTACGATGAGTTCAAGAGGATGCCTTGTCCAAGATGTGCTTTCAAATAACGAACCACACGCAACGCAGCAGTCCAATGAGCAATCTTGGGCTTGGTCATAAATTGTGCAAGAACATGCACACTATAGGACAATTCCGGGCGTGTAATGGTGAGATAAATAAGTCTCCCCACAAGGCACCGGAAAGGCTCGGGATCACGCAAATCACCGTCTTCAGTCAAGGCCAAACGCTGGTTTTGTTCAATGGGTGTAAGGGTCGGACGTGCGCCAAGGAGTCCTGCCTCGGAAAGAATGTCAAGAGCATACTTTCGTTGGGAAAGAAAGATGCCGTCCGGATGTGTGGCCACTTCAAGGACCAAAAAATACTTCAACCGTCCCAAATCTTTCATGTGAAAACACTTACTGAGATATGCTTTGAAGCGTCGAATTACCTCATGATCATTACCACCAATGACCAAATCATCCACGTACAAGAAAACGTGTAGCTCAGCAGTGGAAGTGATGTAAGAGAAGAGAGAATAATCTGAATATGAGTGACTGAAGCCATATTGCTTCAAGGCAGCTGACAACTTTTCAAACCAACAACGAGGAGCCTGACGTAAGCCATACAGTGACTTCTTGAGCTTGCATACCTTTCCGGAAGCAGAAGCATGATGACCTAAAGGTACCTTCATATAAACATCTTCACTAAGATCGCCATGAAGGAATGCATTGTGAACATCCATTTGATGAAGTTCCCACCCACGAACTGCAGCAATGGAGAGAAAACTCGACGGTCACCATCTTGATTGTGGGTGCAAAATTCTCCTTGAAGTCCACTCCTTCAACTTGATCACCAATCGGGCCTTGTATCGTTCAACTGACCCATCTGCGTTGTACTTAATCTTGTAAACCCATTTGTTGCCAATTACTTTCTTGTCAATAGAAGCATCTACCAATTCCCATGTACCATTCTGATCAAGAGCATCAAGCTCTTTATTCATAGCCTCACACCATTTAGGAGATTTGACTGCTTCACCAAAATGCTTCGGCACAACACCTGAGTCAATGGCAGCCAAAAAACAACGATGTGCCAAAGAAAATTTAGTGCACTTGACAAAGTGTGATAAAGGATACCGAGTACCTGAAGATTTCTTTTGGAGAGGTTACTGAGACGGGGAGGGGACTTGAGCAACGTGAACCTTATCCAACTCATATTCAGTCAATGGATACCTTGTAGAAGGCACCTTAGCTCTTTTACCTCGACCCAAATTTTCTGTCACATTCAGTTCCATATTCTGTTCAGGCACTTGTTTTGTAAGTTGTTCAGATATCTGGGCAGTTTCTGTCATTTGGGCAGTTTCTGTCACCTGTTCGACCAATTGTTCAGCCGATTGTTCAGACAACTGGTCAGACAACTGTTCATGAAGCTGTTCAGGCACACAAAAATTATCTTCTTCACATGTGTCTACATCTGTAGAGGCACATAGAAATATATCTGAGTCTGCATATGATTGGTCTGAAGTAGCCCTGTCATTAGCAAAAGGAAATTCCTTTTCCACAAAAACTACATCCCTCGAAAAAAGTAACTTATTTTCATTAAGGTCATAAATATACCAACCTTTCTTCCCATAAGGATACCCCAAAAATACACATCGCCTACTTCGACTAGCAAACTTATCATTATCTCTTCGAGAATAGTGAACATAACACAAAGACCCGAAAACCCTAATGTGTGCATAAGAAGGAGGCTTCCGAAAAATAACTTCATGGGGTTTTTTTCCATGTAACAATTTTGAAGGGGCACGATTAATCAAATGCCCTGCCTCTAATACACATTTCCCCAAAATTTGACCGGTAATTTTGCTTGAAACATTAAAGCACGAGATACATTCAAAATATGTCTATGCTTTCTTTCAATCCTTCCATTTTGTTGGGACGTGCGAACACAAGTAGTGTGATGTTCAATGCCATTTTCAAGAAAATATTTTTCCAAACAAGTGAATTATGTTCCATTATCACTTCTAATTTTCTTGACACGTTTATTAAATTGCCGTTCTACCATGACAAGGAAATTTTTCAAAATTTTTGTGACATCACTTTTAGACTTTATCAAATAAACCCACACGGCACGGGAACGGTCATCCACAATAGTAAAAAAATAAAAAGCTCCACACAAAGTCGGTTTTCTATAATCACCCCAAATATCACAGTGTATTAAATCAAAAACTTCATCAGACTTACTTTCACTAAGTAAGAATGTATCCCTACTTTTGTGAGCACCCCAACCCGGAACCTAACGCGTGTCCCGAGTTGGAGAGGCTCAATCTAAGAAAAACCATCTTATATTTTTAAAACATTTATTTGCCTTTAAAGGAAAACCACTTTTCAAACTTCCAAAGAAAATAAATTGGTAATATCTCTACTTAGAGGAAATCCAACCACAACTTTAATAAACCGTAATATGATCAATTACATTGGAAACCCTAAATAACATTGTTTAACAAAAGAGTTTTCCATACAACTTGTGAAAGAGGAATATTAAATAAATACTCCTAATAACCAACTCCTATACTTAACCTGACAAGCCCCCAAAAGTAAAAGTCCACAATGATATCCCCGGCCTCACTGGTTCGAGTCACCTGTCTCGGAATCTAAAACAGTAAAGGGAGAGGGGTGAGAATAAATCTCAATGAGCTATTATGAATGCAGCAAGATGCCAAACAAGATGCAACACATAGCATGGTAGCACATAACACATTATAAAAGCGGTAAACACCTTACGTTACCTCATTTTACCTTTTTCCCGTCTGAACAATAAGTCGTACAACGTGGGAGTAAAACTTCACCCTTTGGTGAATTGCCTCCAGCACATTCACCTCTTATAGGACTCATACCCCAGAGATCCATATAAGAAAAGATACCTATAATAGAGTATCCACAAATAATGTCGCTAACTGTAAAGCTTTAGGCTTAATACAGAAGCATTCCCCCTAATCGCCAATCGCAGCAGTATGTAAAGCCTTTTGGGTCAATACAGAAGCTTGCACGCCCACTCTGTGGCCACAGAGGGGTAAGGTCACAGGTATAATGAACCTTCAATCATTTATAGAACAAATCAGTAATTGATTGAATTTCATTATACCCCCTGAATGTACACACGTTCAAGCACATAATAGACACTTGAAGTAATCCACAAAAAGGGATAATAATATAACAACATGGTAATGTATACTCATGCTAAACAGTACCATAGTGCAACAATTCATGTAATACACAATGCGTAATATCATCAATGCATATGAACTCAATTAAGGTAACAATATAACCACATAATCCACACCGGGATACAATACAATCATGTACCAATTAATCCACACCGGGATACAACACAACAACTTGCCAAATAATCCATACTTAGGATATTAAGGTATACACCAAATTCAATAACTCCACAAATTGGGATAATAATGCCACAAGGCGATACATGCTCATCTTCCATTAACAAAATAGTGAAACTTATGGTTTCTACGCTATTTCTAACTAATCACCAAGGATAGGGGAACAAGTAAAGTCACCAAGTACCATAAACCAAACCTACGAAGTCATTACTTAACCTTGAATGATCTTAATGAAAGTGCAAGACCTACTTCCCAAGTTTGGACCACTTTCCGAACAATATTTAACTACTCCCACAATTCCATTTCGACCAAATAAGACGTCATGGCCAAGCCAAAGTATCCTACTCTAACTCAGGTTAGAGAGGATCAATTCGTATCCGGGTTGATTAGGTTCTACTAATTTATATTGGGTGGGAGTCACCATTTCTAAGAGGTCAAACAACTTACTAAACAATTCTTATTTAATTTGAAAAAGTTTGGTTCAGTGGGTATGGGCGACCGCCTAACCACTGGGCGACCGCCCAAGTGGACTTCAAAGGTAATTATGGTTTCTCGCCACTACGGGCGACCGCCACCACTTGGGCGACCGCCCAAGTGAGTTTTAAGGCCAAAGTGAATTCTCGCCATGATGGGCGGCCGCCCAAGCCCTACGGGCGACCGCCCAAGCCTCCGAGCACCCATTTCCGCATTTTTACCCCTTTGAAGCCTAGGTTTCCATTCTTCTAACTAAGCTTAAGTCAAGAGCACCCAAGAATACTTCAATCTTACCAAGTCCCATATAAACATGTAAACCCAAACCCAAGTAACCCTAGATGGATTATCACTACAAATTCCACCCATTCCCTTAAATCTAAATAAACTCCCATGAACCACAACATCTTTTTAAGTCATTAATCCATTTTCTAACTCCAAGAAGATTTCCAAAACATATAATAACAATCACAACACCAAGAACAACAATAGATAGTTCATGAGCACATAAATGAAAGGAGGTCATAACAACTCACATTGGAATAGGAGGTGGATTAAGGATTTCTTAAGCTTGATGAACTCCCCTAGAGGCATTGATCACAAAAGTACTTCCAGATTATGAAATGGATGAGAACTCCACTCTCTAAGGACTTGGAAAGATGTGTAGCTTGGAGAGGGCTTCCATGGCTAGGATGAAGAGAAAGTATGAAGAAATGAAGGAGTGAGGAAGGAGAGTGAGGAGAATGATGGAGGAGGGGGGCCGGATAAGGAGGGGTATGGGGAAAGGGTATGGGGAGTTGTTTGACTAATGGGGGATGGAGAGTGATTTAGGAGGTGTCTCCCCACTCAACTATCCTCCTAGGCTTTCACCCAAAGTATCATTTTCCTTTTATTTTTCCAAAGCATTTAAATTAAAACCTCCTACTCAAATATTTATTCCACATACTTAAATTCTCCTTCCCCATTTTATTCATTTTCTATTGTTATATTCTTCCCAAGAATATTATTTATTTCCCAATCAATTCAATTTAATATTAAGAAATCAAAGATATAAATTAAACACATAATATTAAAAATAATATTAAAAGCACACTTTATGATACTAAAATAGGTGCCTAGGTTTAGGGTCGTTACATTCACTCCCCCTTAAAGAAAATTCGTCCCGAATTTGATTGTCACTTACCCTAAGGTTCAAATAGCGAAGGTTACCTTTCACACATTCTAACTTAATATTTTAATTAGATTTCTCAATAGCATGATTCTACTATATATTCCCACAAATCAAATACTCTAAGACTTCAATTTCCAATTAGTCTCATCAATGCTATGATTCTTTCCAAGATTCTAATTTTCTTAATAATGTGATATTACAACTTAATATTCCGAGAATATCATACCATCATCACTAACCCAAATTTCACGACCTCAAAGAAAGTATATATAAAAAAAAATAAACAAATATTACATCTTATGTTACCCAATACATTACGATATTTCATTTAAAACTTCAAATACTCTGCAAGCTGCCCTAAGTCGGTCTATAAGTCAAATCACCAACATTTTCTAAAACTTCAAATGGATTAACAAACTTTGGCGCTAAATTACCTTAGGCCTAGCTTCACTAATTTCACCTCAACAAATTGGAGATCGAAATATCTTCCTGAACCCCGCCTCATACGGTTTTATCTCAATGCTTAAAATAATAACTGCTATTATACGCAACTCGCTAAGGTTAATTAAACTTCTCAAGTGGAAAGGAAATCCGCCACACAACATAACCTATTCCTCAAGAATTTGGGTAGTCTTCAAATCTCTTCCTTTCGACTAACTTAATCCTCCAACTCTTAGAATCGCATACAACTCTCAAAGGAAGCTTCAAAAAAATAAGGTTCCTACTTAAATAACGCAACACAAGTGTAGCTACTCCCGAGTAGAGGATAAGAAAATCTCACTTATCTAAGTTAAACTCCTCAAAGCATACGTTATCAATTTCCCATTTCGTATAATATCATAATCTAATCTTCCTTTAATACACCTTAAAATTTCACAAAATTCCCACATTCATTAGGTAAGGTAAGGATAGGATATATAGTTACTTTATTCTCCATTTCTACCAATATGACTCATTCTTATTACATCTTACACCATTGGTATCCTTCCGAGTTATTTAAATCAACGATTTTATAATTCTCTAGAATTCCTTAAAAATTCCTTTGGTAGCACTTTGCCAACCTCAAAGATTACGGACACAATCCTCGTAAGATCCATAGTAACTTCCAAGCTTAAACTATAGGACCCCAAATTTTGGAAACTTCCCGAGTCAACTCACACTAGTTAAACTTTGCATGCAAGGACTTCTAATCAAAGATTATTAACCCAACTCTCAAATTATTTTCACGATCTTCCCGGAGCTTTAATTAACAAAGAGATCATCACTTCTAATTACCCTAAAGCCATCAAAATAAGGATTACAATTCTACTTATCATACTCAGAACCAACACATGAAATATACCGACGGGAGCATATTTACCATTTACTCACAACTAGCACAAATTTTTTTTTTTGAAAAAGACTTCTCATGCAAGTCTAACATATACCAATTACCCTTCACGTCTTAATTCAAATGTTTCACATTAAATACTCATATATAACAAGAATTTCACATTAAGGTTTACCTATATCAAATACCAATATAAGCAATCTAGTCATGGAAAAAGGAGACTCACTTATTGTGATAGTCTATCATTATACAACAACTACTTAACCCTCCAGGTCAAGTATATCTCAAAATCATAAATTAATAATTATACCAATTCAACTGGCAATACATGCTCAGCCATAACCACATCACCATCGTGGTAAACCAAAGAGGGTTCGAGGTATTCTCTCATAAAAGCAGAATCCTCTAACAATAAAACAAAATTTTCAAACAATGTATGACACATAGAAGCAAAACACTATGCCACACATAATGATATGAAACAGGATCTATAAAATGTGACCCCTAACTTCTGAGACAGAAATATACCTCTAGTGACCTCCGAGGGATCTATCTCTCTGAACCCGAAACACATACTTGCCCATAGACCTTCTCTTTCGGTTCCCCATTGTTCTCTCTCTTGGTACTACCTCCTTGTCGTCCACTCACCGACCGCTTGAAGCTCGCTCCTGTCGAAACCTTGGGCAATTCCTCCTAAAATGCCCCATCTCTCCACACTTCAAGCATTTCCCTTGCTTACTCCAACACTTGTCTTCAGAATGACCCTTCTTCTTGCAATACTCACATATCATCCCATATAGTTTGGGTATTGGCCTAGACGAGGAAGCTACCACAAGTTCCCCTCTCTTATTCCCTGAAGCTGAAGTCCTTGGTTGTCCTCTAGTGATTTTGGATCCTTGTCCTAGATACCTTGGTTTATTTCTAATCCCACCTTCCGATCTTCCACCATTTTTCTCAATGCTATTCTCGATCTCATAAGCTCTCTCTAAGGCTGTCTGATAATTGGTGAAGTTGTCAATCACTAATTTCTTTCTAAACTCAATCCTCAAACCTTTTATAAACCTATGAACTCTTTTTGCTTCATACGATACCAAATGAGGGCAACTTCTAGCTAATTCCTCAAACCTGATTACATACTGATTCACCGTCATGATCCCTTGTTCTAGTCCTAAGAATTCGATCTCCTTCTTGTCCCTTGTAACCATCGAAATGAAATAATCCTCGAACTGCTGAGTGAAATTGTCCCAAATCTGGGGCGTATGATCCCGCTCCCAACTTTCCTTCAATTTCTGCCACCACTGATCAGCTGGACCCTCAAGCTTGAAAACGGCATACCTAACTTTCTCTTCGTTGCGACTCTCCATAATCTCAAAGATTTTGTTCATTTTCTCTAACCAGTTTTCTGCCTTTAACGGATCCGGATATCCATTAAAACTCGGCGGATTCATCTTCACAAACCTTTCCCATCCATCACTTTGACATCCCTCATGTTGATTCGGAACTGATCCTCTAGTCTCCATATCCTGTACAAACTTCCTGAATAATTCCATCATTTCTTCATTCTGAATTCCACCTATACCCATATCTTCTTCAATTTCTAGAACCTTTCGCTGATCATCCTTGCTTCCGGCCATTAGAACGAACTCCTGCATTAAACACTCGGCGTTAATTACCACTCATTCCCACTTAGTCTAGACATCTACCCTTGACCTCTAAACTAAGCTCTGATACCAACTGTGAGCACCCCAACCCGGAACCTAACGCGTGTCCCGAGTTGGAGAGGCTCAATCTAAGAAAAACCATCTTATATTTTTAAAACATTTATTTGCCTTTAAAGGAAAACCACTTTTCAAACTTCCAAAGAAAATAAATTGGTAATATCTCTACTTAGAGGAAATCCAACCACAACTTTAATAAACCGTAATATGATCAATTACATTGGAAACCCTAAATAACATTGTTTAACAAAAGAGTTTTCCATACAACTTGTGAAAGAGGAATATTAAATAAATACTCCTAATAACCAACTCCTATACTTAACCTGACAAGCCCCCAAAAGTAAAAGTCCACAATGATATCCCCGGCCTCACTGGTTCGGGTCACCTGTCTCGAAATCTAAAACAGTAAAGGGAGAGGGGTGAGAATAAATCTCAATGAGCTATTATGAATGCAGCAAGATGCCAAACAAGATGCAACACATAGCATGGTAGCACATAACACATTATAAAAGCGGTAAACACCTTACGTTACCTCATTTTACCTTTTTCCCGTCTGAACAATAAGTCGTACAACGTGGGAGTAAAACTCCACTCTTTGGTGAATTGCCTCCAGCACATTCACCTCTTATAGGACTCATACCCCAGAGATCCATATAAGAAAAGATACCTATAATAGAGTATCCACAAATAATGTCGCTAACTGTAAAGCTTTAGGCTTAATACAGAAGCATTCCCCCTAATCGCCAATCGCAGCAGTATGTAAAGCCTTTTGGGTCAATACAGAAGCTTGCACGCCCACTCTGTGGCCACAGAGGGGTAAGGTCACAGGTATAATGAACCTTCAATCATTTATAGAACAAATCAGTAATTGATTGAATTTCATTATACCCCGAATGTACACACGTTCAAGCACATAATAGACACTTGAAGAAATCCACAAAAAGGGATAATAATATAACAACATACGGTAATGTATACTCATGCTAAACAGTACCATAGTGCAACAATTCATGTAATACACAATGCGTAATATCATCAATGCATATGAACTCAATTAAGGTAACAATATAACCACATAATCCACACCGGGATACAATACAATCATGTACCAATTAATCCACACCGGGATACAACACAACAACTTGCCAAATAATCCATACTTAGGATATTAAGGTATACACCAAATTCAATAACTCCACAAATTGGGATAATAATGCCACAAGGCGATACATGCTCATCTTCCATTAACAAAATAGTGAAACTTATGGTTTCTACGCTATTTCTAACTAATCACCAAGGATAGGGGAACAAGTAAAGTCACCAAGTACCATAAACCAAACCTACGAAGTCATTACTTAACCTTGAATGATCTTAATGAAAGTGCAAGACCTACTTCCCAAGTTTGGACCACTTTCCGAACAATATTTAACTACTCCCACAATTCCATTTCGACCAAATAAGACGTCATGGCCAAGCCAAAGTATCCTACTCTAACTCAGGTTAGAGAGGATCAATTCGTATCCGGGTTGATTAGGTTCTACTAATTTATATTGGGTGGGAGTCACCATTTCTAAGAGGTCAAACAACTTACTAAACAATTCTTATTTAATTTGAAAAAGTTTGGTTCAGGGGTATGGGCGATCGCCTCTAACCACTTGGGCGACCGCCCAAGTGGACTTCAAAGGTAATTATGGTTTCTGCCACTATGGGCGACCGCCCTCACCACTTGGGCGACCGCCCAAGTGAGTTTTAAGGCCAAAGTGAATTCCTGCCATGATGGGCGGCCGCCCAAGCCCCCATGGGCGACCGCCCAAGCCTCCAGCAGCCCATTTCCAGATTTTTACCCCTTTGAAGCCTAGGTTTCCATTCTTCTAACTAAGCTTAAGTCAAGAGCACCCAAGAATACTTCAATCTTACCAAGTCCCATATAAACATGTAAACCCAAACCCAAGTAACCCTAGATGGATTATCACTACAAATTCCACCCATTCCCTTAAATCTAAATCAACTCCCATGAACCACAACATCTTTTTAAGTCATTAATCCATTTTCTAACTCCAAGAAGATTTCCAAAACATATAATAACAATCACAACACCAAGAACAACAATAGATAGTTCATGAGCACATAAATGAAAGGAGGTCATAACAACTCACATTGGAATAGGAGGTGGATTAAGGATTTCTTAAGCTTGATGAACTCCCCTAGAGGCATTGATCACAAAAGTACTTCCAGATTATGAAATGGATGAGAACTCCACTCTCTAAGGACTTGGAAAGATGTGTAGCTTGGAGAGGGCTTCCATGGCTAGGATGAAGAGAAAGTATGAAGAAATGAAGGAGTGAGGAAGGAGAGTGAGGAGAATGATGGAGGAGGGGGGGCGGATAAGGAGGGGTATGGGGAAAGGGTATGGGGAGTTGTTTGACTAATGGGGGATGGAGAGTGATTTAGGGAGGTGTCCCCCCCCCCCCCCACTCAACTATCCTCCTAGGCTTTCACCCAAAGTATCATTTTCCTTTTATTTTTTCAAAGCATTTAAATTAAAACCTCCTACTCAAATATTTATTCCACATACTTAAATCCTCCTTCCCCATTTTATTCATTTTCTATTGTTATATTCTTCCCAAGAATATTATTTATTTCCCAATCAATTCAATTTAATATTAAGAAATCAAAGATATAAATTAAACACATAATATTAAAAATAATATTAAAAGCACACTTTATGATACTAAAATAGGTGCCTAGGTTTAGGGTCGTTACAACTTTGCTTAGCCATGCAACAAATCCCACAGACATCTTTATTAATACTACCACGATTAATAAAAGGCAATAGACCAACCACCTTACTTAGCGGATGTCCAAGTCGCTGATGCCACAACTGATAGCTCCCAGATTCTCTAACGTTGCAAGCATGTGTCACTGTTGTTCCCCTTAAGTAGTACAATCCCCGTCTTGTTCACCCGTTCCAATCGAAATCTTCGTGGCTCGATCATGTATGACAAACTTTATCAGAAAAATGCACCACATAATTGGAATCATTCAGTAATTGAGAGATAGACAATAAATTGTAATTGAACGCATGAGCATATAAAACATTTCTCAAAATTAGGTGTGATCCGATGGTAACATCGCCTTCTTTTGTAGCCAATATATATCTTCCATTAAAAGACAGCCTGTTACACTCTATCTCCTCCTTCATTTTTTTTTCTCAAAACTTTAAAACAAAATATTTTAAAATATGGTTTTTGCCTTTTAGAATTGAAGATTCTTTTTAATTTTATGTGCTCCCTTTTAACCATAATTACTGTTGTTTTTCATCTAGATTTTAGTTTAAGTTTGAAATAATTACAATTGTTTTGGAGATAAACTATTTTTATTCCGCGATTACCTTACATAAGAGTTTGTTATATTTCTTTATAATTTTATTAAATGAAAGAATATAAAAAAGAGACCGTTTATATGGTAAATATGGTTTTTATTTTCATAATTAAGTTGTACTCCATCTATTCCAATAATAATGATTATTTTATGAAAAACTTTGTCTCCAAAATAAATATTTAATTCTTAATTACTTCTTCTGCTCTAAAATGGTTGTTAATTTTAATAAAAGAAAAAATATACATTCATTTTGGAACAAAAAAATTATAAAAATAATGAACATTCATTTTAAGATGGACGAGGTATATTAAAAAAAAGTTAGACACTTATTTTGAAACGGATAAACTATAAAAAAAAAAAAAAAAACATTCATTTTGAGATAGAGGAAGTATATTAAAAGTAGATACCATTTTGCAATTAAAAAAAAATAGAAGTAATTTCGGATAAACTATAAAAAATAAACATCCATTTTGAAACGAAGGAAGTATATTAAAAGTAGATACCATTTTGCAATTAAAAAAATAGAAGTAATTTCGGATACCATTTTGCAATTAAACATCCATTTTTGAAACGGAGGAAGTAAATTACACTCATAACACCTTTTAAATTCACTATTTTCTTTACTAATTCTCTCTTCTATTTTTAAATTACACTCAGAATATTTTTTCTTCCCACTTTTTTCCTTAATTTGCGTGCCACCCCTAAAAGGGTGACACTTTTCCTGGGTCGGAGGGAGTATTATCTTTTAAGAAGGCTTTTCACAATATAAAATTTCATTTTTATCCTTTAAAATTATAAATTAAAAAATCAACATGTATTTTGGGACTGGTGAAGTATAACTTTTTCATATATTTGAAAAATTAAGATTTATATATTGAAGTGATGAATGTCACAATAAAAAAAAAAAGGCTGATATATTTTTTTTAAGAGGGATTTAGAAAGAAAAAAAAAAGTGTCACGCATAGGAGTTTAGTTTTTTATTTTATTTTATTTTATAGTTATATCTGTAGTTGTGGTATCATAATTTTTTCAGTTATTACATCTATAAAGAAAAATTGAAAGAATATATTTGGGAATTACCATTAGTATAATTGTGAGAGATATCGGTAGATAAGTCATTTGGTTTTATAATTTATGCGATAGACGTAGTGTCATAAATTTTTCATTTATTACATCTATAAATAATTAAAGAGAGTTTGAGAAATAAATAATTTGGTCTATTTTTTGTCCGGGGGGGGGAGGAGTTTGGAGGGAAAATCTCAAGAAGTGCTCTATGCACTTCAACCTTTATATATATAGATTTCGTCTATTTTAAAATAAATACTCATCTCTTATTTAGATAATATTTTGAAATAGTATTTTTATAAAATTAAATACCATAAATATATAAATATTCTTACTAAATTTTTAATTCAGTAAATATATAATGCAATGTATAATTTATTTTGGTAAAAAATTTATATGAAAACAAAATTATAAGAATGGGCACTCATTTCAGGACAATTTCTTTTTAAAAAAATATATTCATATTAATAATTTCATTTACATTTACAGCCACTTCAATAATGAAAACCCACTTTTGGATGTAAGATTACATTTTTGTTTATGTTCTTCTCTTTTTGTGTTCATATTTCTCTATATATAGTATTCATTATTTTCTATGAACGAAATATAATATTCTCTTCTATTTTATATTTTATAATTCAATTTAGTCATATTTCGTCTCTTAATAATCTTAATAATAAGGTATAATTTTACTACACTGATTAAAAAAAACTCACACAATCCTACTCCACTAAGAACTTGTATTCACCAAAGATATTACTCCCTCCGTCTCATTTTCAAGAGTCCTACTTTCTCTTTTGGTCCGTTCCAGTCTAAGAGTTTCATTCCATAAATTGCAAATTTTGAACATTGTTTCGGACATTTATACCCTTATAATGTAAATATATTTACAAAAAAAAACCAATCATTATGCCTTTATAATGTTAGCATATTTAAAAAAAAAATCAATCAAAAAGAGGTTTTATCATAAACATTTTAACTTTTATATTCTCTCTCCTCTAATATTCTATTCAATTGCATTTTTTATTCATTTTTTAAAAAATTCTTAAAAAATATGAAATACTACCTTAAGATTCTTGAAATTGGACGGAGGGAGTATTTAAAACGAAATCCTAACCGACAAAGGAGCTTAATTTGGATAAATATTTATTCTCTTCCTAAGGCTATTAAGCTATAGTTCTCCTAGTTTTTTTTAAGGAGACTCCACCCTAAATGTATAAACAGGGATTCAACCCCTCACATAAAAAAAGGTACATTCTAAATCACACTTTCTCCTCCCTTCATTTTCATCATATACTCCCTCCGTTCATTTACATGCTTTACAGTTACTGTTTACATAATTATTAAGGAGGAAGTATTATATTGAAAGTGTTGTGAGTGTGAAAGTAAAATAGGAGAGAGAATGAGTGGAGGGAATAGTAAATTATAATGGTATTGTGAGTATTAAAATAATGTAAGAGAAAAAATGAGTGGGGTAAAATTAATATTTTAATAATATAAAGTTTCCATTTTAGGTAAAAAAATAAAGTGTAAAGTAAATATGTGGACGCCCAAAATAGAAAATGTGAAGTAAGTAAATGAACGGAGGGAATATTTATCTTTACATATAATTTTTTATTTTCGTGTCGGAGGGTTTGCGTAGGGCCACCCTACACATTACCAATTTTTGTTTTGCAGGTTGTTTGTCGTTCGTCTCAGATATCATTCCAGTTTGATCAAGTAAGTCATATTCTACAATTTTGGCTCGATCACCCTCCACCCAAAATAAATGACTATTCATGTTGAACAAATTTAAAAAATCAACTTTTAGTAAATTTTAAAATTAAGATGTACGTATGATTTTTTTTGTTATCTTTGGTTTTGCAAATATATAATGAATGATGAAAAAAAGAGGTAAAAAAATATTTAAGGAAAAAGTTTTTGGCAAAAAGATTATTTATTTTGAAACAAAATCATAAATTTTAAATTTAAGATGTATGACTTCTTAATCGGCGGTTCGAACCGCCGGTTAAGAAGTCAAGACCTTACCGGCAACCTTCGGTTCGCGGTTCAAAACAGTCCACGATTACACGATTCACGTTAGTCAACAGTTTCTCAACGATTTTTGATCACCGATTCACCGGTCTGAACCGAACCAGAGGGCATGTCTAAAGTTAGTGCCAATATGTTTTTGAAAAAATATAATACTCGGTCATTTCCGAAGTATACTCCCTTCGTGTCGCCTCAAATTGAAAATTTTGTCATTTTCGTCAGTCTCATTTCAAATTGAACTTTTCAAAATGACAAAAAATATTTACTATTTCTCTCCCTCATTCCCTCTTCTAATTTACTTTTATACTAACAACATCAATCAACTTGTTATTCAATTCCCTTATTATCTCTCTTATTTTAGTTTTCATATTTAGTTGCTCACAATATCTTTCTCCTACTTTACTTTTTTTTAATCACTGTGTCTAAAAAATTTGTTCAGTTTGAAATGAAACGGAGAAAGTATATACTCCCTCCGTCTCACGTGAATGGACACTTATTTTCTTTTTGGGACGTCTCACGTGAATGGACACTGCCCAAAATGGAAACAAATATTCACTATTTCACCCACTCATTCTCTCTCCTACTTCACTTTTACACTCACAACATTCTCTTTCCTAACTATTCCTCTCACTGATTCTCTTTCCTATTTAATTCTTCATTCTCACAAACACCTCCTCCACCTATTTCTCTCTCATACTTTTCCTTAATTTTCACACTCATAAAGTTAGTGCCCATTCACATGGGACGGAGGGAGTATTATTATTAAAAAAAAAAAAAAAAAAACTCTTTCACTTGTGAAAATGGAATTCATCACATTTTGTAAATGAAGTAATAGTAGAAGAAACAATTGAGTAGTTGAATGCCAAATTTGGAGCACATGTTAATTGCAATTATGAGCCACTTAATTTCCATTATTAGTAGAGGAAGCATCCAAGAACGTGTCTCCAGAGCCGCTGATGAAAGCCAGCCGAAGCCGCCGAGCCGGATAACATCAATTTACATAGCTGGAAGGCAAGTCGTCGCTGTCAGTAGACGATTTTAATTGGATTTTTGTGGGTTCAGTTCTACGCCAAGGCACAGTCACGCTCTCTAAAAGCGCGTGTTTGTTAAGCGTCCGACGGCAGAGAGAGAAAGAGAGCGTAATAGGGGACATTTCACCAACTGGGAAGATGAATTGTCACCGTCAGATCGAAAACATCCTTTTAACCATTTCAATGGCTTTGATGATGCGGCTACTCCGTACCAACTCTATTTATGGTTGGAATTGACTCACCGACACTCTTTTATTGTTTCTTTTAGGAAAAAACAAATACTCCCTCCGTCCCATAGAACATTGTCCGTTTACTATTGAGAACGGAAAATAAGGAATAATGTTATTAAAGTAGATGTTGTGAGTGGGAGGAGAGAGAATGAGTGGAGAGAATAGTAAATTATAATGGTGTTGTGAGTATTAAAATAATGTAGGAGAGAGAATGAGTGGAGAGAATAGTGATTTAAGGTTTCCTTTTTAGAAAAGTGGGACTTTAAAGAGGGACGCCCAAAATAGCAAAAGGGGTAATGTTCTATGGGACGGAGGGAGTAAGTCAATTTTTTTTTTGGACGTCCCACTTCAAATGGATCATTTCATAAATAAAAAGAAATAAACAGTGTTTCGGATATTTATACCCTCATAATATTTACTCCCTCCGTCCATTTATATACTTTACACTTTCTATTTTGGGCGTCCACATACTTACTTCACACTTTATTTTTTACCTAAAATGAAAACTTTATATTATTAAAATATTAATCCTACACCACTCATTCTCTCTCCTACATTATTTTAATACTCACACCATCATTATAATTTACTATTCCCTCCACTCATTCTCTCTCCTATTTTACTTTCACACTCACAACACTTTCAATATAATACTCCCTCCTTAATAACCGTGTAAACAGTAACTGTGAAGCATGTAAATGGACGGAGGGAGTATATATTTACAAAAAAATCATTCATTATACCATTTTAATTTTAACATATTTACAAAAAAATCAATTATTAACTTACTATTCCTCCCACTCATTCTCTCTCCTATTAAATGTTTTTAACTTTTACATTCTCTTTCCTCTAATCTTCTACCACTTTCAATTCTTTACTCATTTTTAAATAAAAATCTTAAAAAACGTGCAAAGATGCCATGATCCATTTGAAGTGGGGCAGAGGGAGTAATACTAACTCCGTCTCGATTAATGTTCCTACTTTTCTTTTTTATCCGTCTCAGTTTAAAGTTCATACTTGCTTTATTTCTAAAATGGCAAGAATCTTTACTATTTCCCCATACATTCTCTCTCATACTTTACTTTCATATCCACAACATCAATCAATTTACTATTCCTCCCACTCATTCTCTCTTATTTAATTTTTCATACTCATAATACTTTCACCACCTACACATTTTTCTTGATCTCCACGTAAAGTTCACTAAGAACGTTAAATCGAGAATGAGGGAGTACTATTTTTGTTATTCTTTTTTAAAATAAATTTAATAAATTATTACTTTTCAAAATATTCTCATTAAATTTTCAAAATGTGTTCACTTCATCAATAAATTCGTTGAGAACATAACTAAATTTAGTTACATGATCTCACGTGACTAATTTCATTAAGTTTGTAAACAGAATAATTTTGGGAGCACAAAATAGTCACAAAAACTTGTTCACAAAATCCTAAGTATACTAGTTTTATTGGTATTTTTTAAATATAGCAGATCCACTATCGATACAAACAATTAAATATTGCCAACTCATTATTTTGTGAGTAAGACTTTTAAACAAGCTATTGACATACTCCCTCCGTCCCGATAGATGGTTCACAGTTACTGTTTTCGCGTGATTTAAGGAAAAAAATAATAATATTAATGTTGTGAGTGTAAAAATAAAATAGGAGAGAAAATGAGTGGAGAGAATAGTAAATTATAATGGTGTTGTGAGTATTAAAATAATTGAGGAGAGAGGATGAGTGGAGGGAATAGTAAAAATTCTTTACCATTTTAAAAAGTATGCAGTTTGTAATGGGACGCCCAAAATAAAAAATATGCAATTTATAGCGGGACAGATGGAGTATATGATGAAAAAAACACCCTCCCCTTTTATTGCCCCCACCACCGAACTCAAACAACATGTTAAATCAAATTTGTGCAAAACACGTGAATCAAATGATTAAAATCCATAATATGAGTTAATGGCATTTTACATTAATTATTTTTTAGTCTTAGATATACATACCAATAACGTTAATATATGGGTTGAAAACTTAGTAAATATTAGTCCTGTGATGTGATGTCACGTGACTAAATTTCGTTAAGTATTTTAGTGATTTTGTTAACATAATGAGCATATTTTGAAAAGCTTGAAAGTTCAGTGAGAACATTTTGACAAAAGATATTTGGTAAGAATATTTTGAAAAAAGCTAAAGAATGTAAATATAATTAAAATTCATCATATATACATTTTGTAAAAAATAAAATTATCTTTTGGTTTTTGAGTATACATTTCAGAGCTAATACTTTCCCCGTCTAACAAAAATAGTCTCAAATTTGATTATTTATTAAAAAATATTAATTATTCTAATAAAATTTTAAAAAATATTATTAATACATCATTAAAATACTAACAATTATAATTTTTTTAACTTTTATTAGAATAAATAAATTAAATAAAATAGCCAAAAACTTATAAAAAACGCGTTTTTTTAAACCTTAACAAAAAACGTGTTTTTCACCCGTCGCGCTCGGACTCTCTCTCTACTCCCTCTCTAAACGCAAACAGAGTTCCTCACCATTGCCGGCTCCCTCAATCGTCTTCTTCATTGTTTTCTCTAATCTGGACACCAAAATCAGATCAAATCTGTTTTTTGGATCTCGATTTATCAGTCAAACAACGGAGTTGGTCAATTGAAAATTGCTTGGATTAGGTAGTAATCAAGCTCGCCCCAGAGCCTTTAATCGAGTCAAGCTTGAATAGCTTAGATATTTCCAATTTAAATACCTGGTTTATGAGCTTATCAATGGGAGCCTAATGATACGTCAAGCATGGTTTGATTGTCACGCTTGGTTTGATTGCTGGTTTGATTGTCACACTTACAGACAATATTGAATCAGACAGTTCATGTATTTTTCAATGCCAGTTCATGTAATTTTGAATGCCATGTATTTTTGAATGCCAGTTCATGTAATTTTGAATGCCAGTCCATGTTTTTTTGAATGCCAGTTCATGTAATTTTGAATGCCAGTCCACCATGTTTTTTGAATGCCGGTTCATGATTTTTTGAATATCGGCAAAAATAATTATCGGTGTTTTTGAGTGCCGGTATATGCATTTTTGAGTGCCGATAAATGTGTTTTCAAATGCCAGTCCATGTATTTTTGAATGCCAGTGTAAAAAAGTGCTAGTGCATGTATATTAAGTGACTTTATAAACTAACACTGGCACTTGGTTACACTAACACTGGCACTTTGTTACACTAACACTGGCACTTTGTTAAACTAACACTGACACTTGTTTTACACTAACACCAGCACTTTGATACACTAACACTTAGGGGTGTAAACGGTTCGGTTTAGCTCGGTTTGGGAAAATTTTGGAGCTAAACCGCTAGTATCGGTTTGGAGAAATTCCAAACCGAGCTAAACCACAAAAAACTTCAAATCGAGCTAAGCTAAACCGCCATGGTTTGATTTAGCTCGATCTAAACCGCGGTTTGATTATACGGTTCAGACCGCGGTTCAAACCACGGTTCAAACCGCGGTCCAAACCACATTTCAAACCAACAACTTAATTACTTTGTAGACAATGGAAAAGATATGCAGGAGTATAGCGAGCAGAGTCATTCTAAGAATGGAAATCATGGGCCAAAAGACAGGTTAGTGATTTCTGTGAAGAAACAGAGGGACAGTACTTAGATCTCTCGGAAGAGTGGGTACTTGGACAGAAAACCCTGTGATCAACGCGAAATACATGCAAATAAGAGAAAATTGAGAGATTGGCAGGACAGTCAGGGTTATCTAGAGAAGTCAAGAATTAATAGAAATCAGCTCCCAGATGGCAAGGGGCATCCGGAAGAGGAGAGTAGCGATCAAAAGAAATCCAAGATTTTATGCACAAAAGGGAAGGAGTCCAGCACAAGCAAATGTGACGATAAATCGTACAAAAACAATGTTGTGACAAAAATCATCTTGTCAGGTACTAGAGATAATTCAGTACACAAGGCTTGTGAGAAGGATCAGCAGCAGAGTAAGCATAGAGAAAATATTGTCAGGTACTAGTAACAGTTGTGTCATTAGGGTTTTGAGAAAATGAAGGGTTTAGATTAATTTTATTATGAATGGATGGACAGGATTAAAATTTAAGTTAGCTCGGTTTTATAGCTCGATTCCATAGCTCGACTTGATAGCTCGGTTTCATAGCTCGGTTTGACGGTTCGGTTCCATAGCTCGGTTTAACGGCTTCAACGGTTTAGCTCGGTTTGGCTCGGTTCGGCTTGGTGCACTCAGACCGCAAGCTAAACCGAACCGACCGGTTTGGAAATTTTTCAAACCGAGCTAAACCACATAAAATTAAAAACCGAGCTAAACCACGTGGTTTAGCTCGATTCGGTCTCAAACCGCGGTTTGAGCTAAACCACTTACACCCCTACTAACACTGGCACTTTATTACACTAACACTAGCACTTTTTTACACTGGCACTGACACTTTGTTACACATGCACTGCTTCGTTGAATTGACCCAAACTTCAGCAAATTAAACCCCTTTTCCACACCATTGAAGGACATTCTGTTTATCCAACGAAAAAACGAAGAGCTATGAAATCAAATCACACAGTTATCTTCAATTAATTATGTACCAATCAATAAAGTACCAATCAATTATGTAACGAAGCAGAGTTGATAATGGACATTAATGGCGGAACTAGGGCACGAATTGTAGGTTATTAAATACTCAAACTGAGTGAACGCCGGAGAACGATCAGAGCTTGGGATGGCCAGAGAAGATGATCGGAGCTTTGGATGGCACGAATTTGTGTAATTACAAAAATGCCACCGTTTGTTTTGAAAACACGTTTTTCCTTATCTTAAAAAAAAAAATTAGTTTTTTATAAGACCAACTCAATAAAATATTGATCAATATTTAAACAAATTTATCACTAAAAAATGTAATATTATCTTTTTAAAATAAGAGTAGTGCCTTTTCTGAACTGAAATATACAAATATGTATTTTCAGAAAAAAAAAAAAAAGAGATTATGCTTAGGTAATTACAATGATCATCTATATAGTATAAACCACACCTTCACTATCTACAGTACTATGAACAGTACCATATGTCAAATTTTCCATTTTACCCTCATTAAGTTGTCCCTTTCCCATTTTGCCCTTTAAAAAAGAAAAAAAAACGTGTCCTCGAACACGGTCTTAATTAAAAAAAAAAGTGTGTCCTCGAACACGAGCTTTTTACTAGTAGTGTTTAATAGCGTAAGTAAAACATGGACAATGGGTATCATTTTGACAGCAATTTTAATTTCCATTTATTCTTACCTTTATACTCCCTCCGTCCCATTCGAAAAGACACAAATTTCTATTTTTACTGTCCCATTTAAAAATGTGCACTTCCAAAAAGAAAATTTTTTAATACTTTTTTATTTGTGGGACCCAATTGTCATACTCACAATAACTATCCACTAGTAGTGTTTAATAGCGTAAGTAAAACATGGACAATGGGTATCATTTTGACAGCAATTTTAATTTCCATTTATTCTTACCTTTATACTCCCTCCGTCCCATTCGAAAAGACACAAATTTCTATTTTTACTGTCCCATTTAAAAATGTGCACTTCCAAAATGGAAATTTTTTAATACTTTTTTATTTGTGGGACCCAATTGTCATACTCACAATAACTATCCACTAACTATTCCCTATCTCACTTTT
Source organism: Adenophora triphylla var. japonica (assembly GCA_022495995.1). Taxonomy (NCBI): domain Eukaryota; kingdom Viridiplantae; phylum Streptophyta; class Magnoliopsida; order Asterales; family Campanulaceae; genus Adenophora; species Adenophora triphylla. The sequence goes on along the minus strand of JAFEMH010004189.1, from coordinate 75,561 downwards.
TCTTTTCTACCTCACTTTTCATACTCACAATATTTACTTCACTATACACTTTTTTTTAATTTTCGTGCAATGCCAAATTTTTGCCTTTTCGAACGGAACGGAGAGAGTATTTGGTTTGCCTAAAATATTTATAATTAAAAAAAAAAATAAGTCTAAACTATGATAAAATAAAAATAATAATTGGATATATCAATCAAAATTACTATTATTGTAACATAATTAGTAAAGTAAGTGGACAATTGTTAGGGTCACGAGGCTGGGGCCCTATCTCTACTCTAGGGGCATAAGGAGCGCCCTCCCTTCGAGGAGCCACCCCTAAGTAGATGAGCAAGGGCTCAGACTCAACTATGGCGCCCACGTCGTATACGGGCTCCACCCCGTTGGTTATGAACTGGGCCAGATGGGTCTCCAAGGAAATCCGCAGGTCCTCGGACAAAGAAGAGTTAGGATAATTTCTAGCGGCCACTTTCATTGGAACAGGGTTTGAGGGTTTTGAGAAGGCCCAGCCGAACCTAGACTCTATGACCAAAATATCCCTCTGGTTCCATTGGTCAAATTTGTTTGAGGGGGGAGAGAAGGTCCGGGCAGAGTAGTTCTTGGCCTTCAAACTCAGGTTACCATGGCTGATCTGGTTCTGGTAATAGGCATAAAGCACAGAGAGGGTGGGTTCGTAGCCCAAGACCCTACAAACGATTATAAAGGAAACGAGGGCCCTAATGGCATTGGGAGTCAGGTGCATAGGGAGACAATTGTTGAACTCAAGGAAGAAGTAGAAAAAGGATCAAGGGGCAGCCTCAGGTCATTCTTGAACTGGGCCCCATAGAAAACACAGGCTCTGTTATCCTCGCGGACATCTGCTATAGTTTCTGGCCGCAGCTTGTCCTTCCCCTTTATTGGAACGTGCCCAAGGGTGCGGACATAGAAGGCTTTGGGGTCAACATTATAGAGGGTGTATATCTCCTCCTCAGTCTATGGTTTCCACCTCTTTGGTTTTTCTCTTACGGCCTCGGCCAGGATTCGCCTCAACCGCAGGTCTTTTGCCTCTACCTCGGGCACGGGCAGGGACAACAACAACCTCCTCCTCAGAGTCAGAATCCTCAAAGGCATCAACAATTTTTGTTGCCTTCTGGGAGGTGCCCGCAGCCATCTGGTCACCTTGGTCGCGGTTATCATCCTCGGTCTCCGAGCTCGTTGGGCCAAAGAGACCGGTGGATGAACCACGGGCAGGGGTCACCTCAGATTCGCTCTCCCCACCTCCGGTCACATCAAAATTCAGAGGCTCAAGCTCCTCACTGCTACTCACTTCTACCACAGGTACACTAGGGGCCCCGGGCACATCAGGGAACACAATCCTCAAGGGGAGAACATCCAAGGGATTGTTCAGATCCGCGGAGTCCTGTGCCCGCTGCTCATTAACTTGGTTGGGATCCATTAGTTCACACTTTTCCCAGTCAAATATTACTTCGGGGATGCGAATCGCTCTCCTCACTAGTTCTACGACGTTCAGAGCCGAATCTCTCTCGTGGGGAAACCTGCACAAAACCCCTATCACAAAATTTCTCAGCCTACTTGTATTCCCCAACACCGAAACTTCACTGTTCCTTTTAATCATTTTGTTCTTGGCCTCCCACAACCGGGGTGGGACAAAGGGCCCCCATTGGAATTTTTCACAAAAGTACTGGAAGCACTCCAAGGATAACCTAATCCAGCCATGACCAACCTTACTAAATATCCCCCCTGTCTGTTTACAAACGGCGAAGGTATCTGGAGTGCTCCCATCCCCTAGTTCTAATGGACGGCGGGGCCCAAATTTGCGGGTAGTCATTATAACCCAAAAGAAATAGAGAAGAGATGAAGAAGAAACACAAAAAATTACTTGCGAAAGGGGGATCGAAGGTAGATTCGAGGGAGGAAAAGCACAAGTACGCAGCAAGTTTTCTCTCTCTCTAAAGTAGTCGAAGGTTTAAGGGTGGTAAAAGGGTTTGAGGGAGAAGGGTTTGGTATTTATAGGGCCTACATATACGGGTTAACCCATATTAATTAGCCCCCAAACCGTTCCTCGAACCACGAACCGTCTCCAAACGTTTGAATATTTAAAAAATTCCTCAGTTAGCATTTATGGCACCCCTTGAATAGCTGACACGTACCCTCCGTACCTGTCACGCACTGTTTTTTCATATACCAAGGGACCTACTTGCCAACCGGGAGGCAGAGCATGCAAGGGGCGTGCAGACCGGAGGGATCCTGACCGCTGGATTGGTGCCCGCAGGAGGTATGACCGCTCCATCCGTGCCCGCGTCAAATACCTTTGACCGCGCCCAAGATGTTGACCGCGAGCTCATACCTGCCTCCCGGTTAAGGGCAAACCTTACTGAGCAAGTTAGCTTACTGGCTCTGACATGCAAGTGGCTAGCTCACTCCTATCACATTCAATGCGGCTCAGTCAGGCGCCTACAATGGCATTAAATGCGCCGCGCCGGATACACGGCTCCTGTCCACATCAGCGACATCCCCTCTGACAGAGGATCCTCCTTCCCTGACAGACCCAATCAGATGCAGACACGTGTATGTGGTCAAATACCAAAGTGCCCCTTAGGGCTGACCTCATGGCTTACATCAGCGAGTAGCTTCCCATTGCCTATAAATAGAAGACCGTTGTCCCCTTGGACAAGGTAAGTTCCAAATATATTGAGTAAGCCATATTATTCTCAAATCCTAAACACTCCCACACACTCAAGGCATTCAACGCCTTATATACTCAGCATTCTTACTCTCACACCCGAGGGCCTGAGTTGGAGTAACATCCAACTTTGATCTTAATGGTGTTCCTTTGTGTTGTGTTATAGGTACATCCATTCACTAAATATATCCTGTCAGATATCTTCGAACCGCTCTGACCCTGAATAGCTTGGCGTCATCAGACTTCGTTTTATTTCGGTCGAAACAGACCTTTTTAATTTCAGGTTTTTTCTAACTCCCCTTTTTGTTTGATTTGCATTAGATCTGAAAGATTATGCTTTTTTCAAAATTCTTCCTTAGCAGATTCAACAAATTAAATTACGTTTTAAACTTTTCATGTTTGATATAATTTTTTTTTTCAAGGGAGTAACATATTCTTCTTTGTGAATTCAGTAGTTTTCACACCTGCTACTCTTAATGTCACAACCAACAAGTTATTCTTCCTTCTTTCTTTGCACTTAGATTTTCAGAGAGTTAAAATTTGGTGTTTTGTGGGTTGTTTGAAAATACAGAGTTGTTTATGACTTTTTTATAAAAGGGTAAAACTGGAAAGTAAGTGGGTGTTTTACCGAATTACTTGTTTCATACTCCCTCCGTCCCGGATCTTGGTGCCTAGTTTGACTTTTCACGTAAATTAAGGAGAAAGTATTATATTGAAAAAAGGATGATATTTGGCTACTAGTGCCCGAGAGCCCAAAACTGTGTGTACTACCTGTTATATGTAGTAGTATTCACATATAATACTTGGTCATCTCCCATATTGAGTTTGTAAACCAACCTTTCATTCATGGTATAAAGTCTTATTTTTCATTTCTTGTTTTCTTGTGTCTTCTTTATCCCACATGGGATTACTAATAAAACTTGTGGAGCTAAACTTGTTATATAATAGCTAAGTTTGAAGAGTTTCTATAAGCTTGCTTGAGCTTTCCTCTATTATGGGAAAATATCAAGTATGGCTTAAAGTTTTGAGTATTATATTATATATATATATATATAGACTCTTTGAATAGTCATTTACAAAAGAGTATGACTGTTCGGAGGGGCACGCCCGGATCGGCCGTGCAAGGCGTAGAGCACGCCCGTGCAGGTACGGAGCGGCCGTGCCAATTTTAGTGACACGCCCGTGCAAAAGCATGGAGCGGCCGTGCAACTTTGGTAACACGCCCGTGCAGTTGAGGCACCAGTTCGGAAAAGTTCTGTCTTTTCAAGACGACAACACTGTTGGGCCCTACATTTTCAGTCAACATGTTTACAACTTGCATACCACAACTTGGTACTAACAACTTGAGTTGTCCTATTTTACATCTTGATTATTTGCAGGTTGAGCTCTTTGTTACGTTGGTCCTATTTTTTAGGGAATGTGTCAAAGGAGGCGAAGACTGATTCAACCACGTTCCCTCAGCAACGGATCACTATCTTCTCCTCAACAAACAAATGCGGATATATCTCCACAAGATCAGCCTTAATCCCGAGTTTTGAGGCCAATCTTTTCTTTTTGTTAAATTAGTTTTATTTGAGGTATAAAAGGGAAACACACACTGTATTTTCACACACGTTCACTCTAGCCTAAGCTCCCTTTGAATACGCTCTTAGCACTGTAATCATCAAGAACACATAGTAAACTTACGGTCAAGGCAGGTACCAAATCCTCCCGGGGTTTTATGCCGGCGAACAAGTTGTTCAAGGGCTTTCCCTAGTCAACAAACATCTTGTGTCCGTCCCCATTCAACTTGATAATCATTGTACCTAGATTCTTATCACTTTAGTCATTTTTCATTCCTTCGAAATATACTTGTTGAAATTTGACCAAAACAATTTGGCGCCGTCTGTGGGAAACTTTGATTATTCAAGTAGAAATGGCTAATCCATCGTCCGGCAGTCAAGCTGAGAGGAGCCATCCTCTTCCTGTTTCCAATGCCCAAGGCAATCCTCCTCCAAGTGCAGAAGCTGTCAATTTGGAGATAATGTCCAACATGGCGGACATGTTGAGGAAAATAGGCGATCGTTTGGATGGTCAGGAGCATACGAACGCCATGATATTCAGCGCCATTGATAGCCTGCGTAAAGGGAAGCAAGTTGAAACTCAAGTATCTACTCCATTTTCACCTTTAATTCCTAGATCTTTGTTTGGTGCAGGTACAGGACCAAGCCATGTTGGGGATATTCCTATGACTAATACCTTGACAGCAGAGAGCACGATCGTGGCGTCCATTCCAGTCGAACAACCAGGATTCAGCCGACCAACTAGCCAACCTGTGCTATCATCTTGCTACACCTATGCTACACCCCCAATGGGGCAAGCAGGGAATTTCTTTAATGCTTTTGATACTTCTGCATCTCAGTTTAATAACAATCCTCTTTTCGCAGAAAGTCAACTTGTAAAGGAAATGCAGACTATCAAAGATTTGCTTCGAAGCATACCTGGAGTCAACACGCCGTACCACCAAGTTTCTCCAACTTGCTATCATGAATCTCGTTTTGTTCCAGCAATAGCTAGTGTGGAGATCCCTAAGAAATTTTCAGTCCCTCACATGAAGAAGTATGATGGAAGCACCGACCCCGCAGAACATGTGTTGATGTATCAGGAATCAATGGATATCATAAGTATCCCACCTATGTTTAAAGAAGCGTGTTTTTGTAGGGGCTTTGGCTCTACTTTGTCAGGACCAGCCTTAAAATGGCTAACAGGGCTCCCTCTAAACTCTATTTCATCTTATGCTCAACTTGTCAATATGTTCATTAACCGCCAGTTTTCGTAACGATAGGGCATTTGACAAGTTGACTAGTGATCTCTATAGAATTATGCAAATGCTAACGAAAATCTTAAAGAGTATTTGCACATGTGTTTAACAAAGAGGCAGTGACTATACCCAACTTGGATGTGTCCACCGCTACGGAAGCCTTCCGTATAGGCTTGAAGAAGAGCTCATTGTTCTATAACGAGTTGGTGAAGACCCCTGCGAAACAACTTGAAGAAATCGTAACCGGGGCCTTGCCTTTCATCGATTGGAGGAAGACAAATTGGCGATGGGGAAGTCAACCGGGAGGACTCCTACTCCTCTATTTGAGCCTTCGACGTAAAAATCGGATTCCCATCACTATAAGTCCAACAGGCAAACCCCTGTTAAATCCGAATCTTCTAGAATTCATGTTGTAGATGATGATCAAGAGGAAGATGATAATGATTATCCAAAAATTTACGAATACTCGCTTTTACGTGGATATTGCAGAATCTTGTGCGCCACGGGAAATCTTGGAGATAAAGCAAGGTGGCCCAAGAAGAACGACTCGCCTACAGCTTGGAAGGACAAGTCCAAGTGGTGCGCATTTCATGAGGATTTTGGGCATACTACCGAGAATTGTTTTGCCTTGAGGAAGGAAATTGCTCACTTATTGTCCAAGTGCCTTCTTAAGGATTTGCTGGGCAAGAAGAGGGTCAGAAGTGAGTCTAAAGAGCCCGATTCAGGGAGCACCTGCACCCGAGAAAGTTGCACCGCCTCCGGCTACCAAGGTAGTAAATGTCATTTCAGGTGGATCTCATATTTGTGGAACAACTTACTCTGCAGCCAAGCGTCATGCCAAAAGTTCCAAGGAGGATCACTCAGAATTGCCTTCAAGATGTCGGGACTTCACAGATGGTCATGTTATTTCCTTTGAAGATGAAGATAAGGACAACACGTTGGATCCTCATCATGATGGTCTAGTTGTTCAAGTGCGGATTGCCAACTTGTGTGGTCAAGAGAATCCTTATTGATGGCGGGAGCTCGCCAACATAATTTTCACTCATGCTCTTGAAGATACGGGTATTCCCTTGTCCGAAGTTGTGAAGAATTCATCCGTGCCGGTAGGGTTCAATGGGAGATAAAGCAAACAGCTTCGGGAGATCAAGTTGCCCATCTATTTGGATGGTATGAATGCTATGGAAAGATTCTGCGTGATCGAGTGCTCTTCCTCGTACAATGTCATTTTGGGAAGACCTTGGATACACAACATGAAGGCCGTGCCGTCAACTTATCACCAGTGCGTCAAGTTTCCAACACCTTGGGGTGTGGCCAAGTTGAAGGGAAACCAACAAGTCTCCAAAGAATGCTACAAGGTCAATATGAAAGCAAGTTCAGCCCCTCGGCAAGCATAGCAATTAAAGAAGAAGGCCCAGGATGTTCTTGAAGCAGTGGAGCATGAGACAAAGAGCGTTCCTGTTGATGCATCGAATCCTGAGGCCCAAGTGCAAGTTGGGACAAACCTCCCATCAGAAGTTGAGGAGGAACTGATTGAATTCTTAAAAAGCCAGAAATGTTGTTTTGAATGAAAACACGAGGACATGACGGGGATAAGTAAGGACATCATTACTCACAAGTTGAACATAGATCCCACCATCCGTCCCGTTCATCAGAAAAGAAGGAAGTTTGCTCAGGAGAGGAACCAGATCATAAAAGATGAAGTTGAGAGGCTTTTGAAGTCCAAGATGATCAGGGAAGTTCAGTACCCAAGGTGGTTAGCTAATGTTGTGGTGGTAGAGAATAGAAATGGCAAGTAGCGAGTGTGCGTAGACTTTACAGACTTGAACAAAGCCTGTCCGAAAGACCCGTTCCCTCTTCCTCATATCGATTCTCTAGTTGATGAGACAGCTGGCCACGACATCTTGACGTTCATGGATGCGTCTTCAGGGTATCAACAAATCCAAATGGAGCCTTCAGACCAAGAAGATACGGCGTTCATGACTCCGAAAGGTATATATTGTTACATTTCTATGCCATTTGGTCTTAAAAATGCAGGGGCAACCTATCAAAGGCTGGTGAACAAGATGTTCAAAGAACAACTTGGCAAGACGATGGAAGTTTACATAGATGACATGGTGGTAAAATCCAAGCATATGGAGAATCATGTTGAGCATCTCGCTGAGGCGTTCAACATCTTGAAAGCTTTCAACATGAAGCTCAATCCAGCAAAGTGCAACTTTGGTGTTAGTGTAAGTACCCAAATCTGGCTCATGCCTTTCGGTTAAATTTCCCGGCAATTTCGGTAAGTTTCCCGGTAATTCCCCGGACCTTCCTAGTGTTCCGAAAATATTCCGGAACTGTTCCAAATTGATTAAAGGCTGAATGGGAGCCTTCCCAATTAAGAAACACGTTTTTCTTAATTGGGAGGAGGCTTCTAGAATTTGCCACCTTGCATGGTTCTAGAAATGCTGAGTCACAAGGGATAATGCCGCACGGCTGCATTAGCTCGAGGTCCCTAGCCGCATGGCTTCATTGGCGATTTCCAGACTGCCTATAAATAGAGCCCTCCTCTACCCATTTTACATACGAAAAATCACCCACAAATACTCATAATACGTGAAGAAACCTCCCAAGAACAGCTGGAAGTTCAAGAAGGTGAAGAAGAAGCTCAAGAAGTCATCTCCCTCCTCCTTGAAGGCCCAAGATCAATCCTCTCCTCCTAGCTTCATCCAAAGAAGAAAAGGAAGCCATTGGTAACCTCGCACGCCCTAACCTTGCATCTTAATTGCTCTATAATTGCTCATTGCATTGCTTTTATCTTGCTTGGGACTTGGTAGATTAAAGATCATATCTTTGTATTCCCCCTTCCCCTTTGCATGCATTAGGCACCATTTGCCATTAAAAATGTAGTCTTTATCCATAAAGGTGCATCCTTTGCACCTAAAACCCCTATTTTCCAATAAAAAGGTCATCTTTATGCATCCTTTGCATATAAAAATCAAATCTTTTCAATAAAAATGCATCCTTTGCATTCAAAATCCCCTTTTCAAGCATCATTTGCTTTAAAGATCCTATCTTTACCATAAACTAGCATCCTATGCTTTCCAAAATGCAATCTTTATGCATCATTTGCATATTGAATTCCAATTTCTTCATAAAAATGCATCATTTGCATAAAAATTGTGTCTTTATGCATCCTTTGCAATAAAGATCATGTCTTTAAATCAAATGCATCCTTTGCAACCCAAAAATGTCATTTTTTCATTAAAAATGTCATTTTTACATGCATTCCCCCATTTCCCCATTAGCAACCTCGGAACGGACCGGTGTAAAAGATCCTATCTTTACATCGTTCCTTCCATAAATGTTTCATAATCTCTTTAGAAAGGGACAACCTTTGAACCCTATATCTCCGATTATCAATTAAGATGAGTATGAAGCATCTATACGAGCTCGACCGTCTTAAAGTGTAGGATTGATGGGCTAAGGAACCTCCTTTTCTAAAGAACCTCATCTTTTGACTATAAAGAGAGTCATTCTCTCGATCACGCAAGCCCCGAGGTCCAAAAATGCGATGATCACAAGTCTAAGATGAGGATGGGATCATAATCCCGAATACATAAAATCCAAGAAATCCCGAGCGACAACCAACAAATGGTTTGTACGTCCGGAAGACGACTTGGGACATTCCCCTCCCTTTACTTTCAAACACATGCACACAAGAAAGCACGCAAGCAAGCACGATTAATGAGATCTTGGGAGACTTGCTCCGACAAGGCACCTTGGGTGAACGACGATCCGTTCTTCCCAAGGGGTAACTTAACCTCCGAACCCATAAAACCTTTTTTTCAAAGTTTTGAGGTAATCAAAATGGCGTGGCGACTCCGTTTTTCAAATTAAACCGGATGTCTTCAAACTCGCGTGAATCCAACAAACAAAAAAATTTGGGCACACATTCACAGTTTGGCGATTCTGCTGGGGAAATCCCAAAGGAGAAAAGCTTTATTTTCAAAACAAAAAAATCAATACTCGGTATATAGGTGGAAACCACTTGCCCTTCCTGTATACTCCCTGGTGTGGGAGTTGGGATAACCGGTGGTTTAACAATCCCACGTACCAGTATCCCTTTTCGAAAAAAAAAAGTTTTTGAAAAAAATAAAAGAAAGCTTTTCCCTTTGAGCGGGTTAGACTCCCGTCGCCGATTTCATTAATCGTGCTTGCTTTCTTTACCTTGCATTGCATCATTTGCATCTTGGAATCTGTGCATACTTTGAACGGGAAACAACCCGAAAAATAGCAAAAGGAGTGGAACCTGGAAAATTGATCCATGCAGTCGTACGGCTCAATCCTCCTTGGATTCTGACCGGGCGACCTCAGTGGCAATTCCACCAGGAAAAATCATGATTAACCGGGCACCCTAGCGCCTTGGGGCTACTCAGCTCCATGACTGACTGGGGCTCCCAGAAAATTTACGTGCTTATGTGTTGCATTTTCCCCGTCCCGAAAATCATTCCTTTAAAACACATTTTGAAAATCTCTGTTTTAACTCAAAAAGGAACAATTTTAGGAGACCGCACACTACGCGCACCTGATATATCCTGTACACTTTGCACGCACGTCCTTCAAACCCGAGGGTGGTTCCAGCTGCAGTCACGGACAGCCTTACGATGCTCCCGGGCGCGCACGGAATCATCCCAACCTCCCCATGGCGGCAAAGGTGTCGACCAATGCACAGTCCGTGTCACACGTTTCAAAAAACCGTGACTTTTTGGTTGGTTTTTGGTCTAGTCCCTGTCATATAGCCCAGTTGCATACCCTCGTAAAGGTCAAGCCTTAGTTCATAACGGAGGAGGAACTCTGCCAAAATTCCGACAAGGAGAAATTGGCGAGATCTCGACTCCGACATTGACTATTGACCTTGACCTGCATGGAATGCGTAAGAGTCAAGACCAAGTCTTTGCCAACAAATCAAAAGATCTTTCGCTCAAAGCGAAGCTCTGCCAAAATTCCGACAAGGAAAAATTGGCAAGATCTTGACCCGGCATTGACTTTGATTCTAACTCACGCCCGGCGTATGCAACGAAGTTCAATGTGACACTGTGTCATCCGGCTTTTGCCGCCCGACCCATGCCTATTATCTTCTCGGACATTACCGAAAGTCAAAACGTCATTTGCTCAAGCGAAATTCTACCAAAATCCTATCAAGGCAGAAAGACGAGACTTTCTCGGTATTGCCTTGACTATAATCCGCATCGCTCGTGCGTTGAAAGTTCCTATGACCCGCTAGACCCGTTAGGAGCGTTCTTTACTCTCGGTCGGTGGGATCCGCGTGCCCTATAGGACCCCTCGCCCGGGCCGCCCACCCCGGGAGGTCGAAATACATGTGAAATACGAGGGGCTTATAGACGTAGTGACGGAACCCACTGATCCGGGATCTAGAGTAGTTACGAAAAAGAAGGGCAAACCCCCTTTTCCAACCAAATAGATATTAATAAAAGACACTGTTTTAAGTAAACTGGAAGATTCTAATTTGCATATTGCCTGAGCCTTCAGCCTAAACACCTACCCCGAGTCTAAACCTTTCCTATCCCTTTCCCGCAGCCGAGAAAGAAGTGGGTGAGAACACCGGGTCGCCGACTTGTTAGCGCAGAATTCTCGGACGGTTCGCTGTAATCCTCGGTTGGTCACCCGCAGAGTCGAATGTCCGATTCAACAGAGAACAAGACTGGTTTGGGTAACTGCATGACCAGGGAAGAAAAGCTAGCTTATAGCCAATGCCCTCCCCCATCCTCATATAATCCATTGCCAAAGATCGTCCCTTTTCAGCCTTCCCCAACATCCCGAGCCGTCGTGGTCCCGACACCTTGCCTTTCAGATCCCCCGTGGGACTCTTTCCCTCCTTTCACCTAATCCAAATCTCTTTACCCCGGAATCCCAAGCACCACCCCGACCTCTCTAATTTCGTCAACGCCCGTGAATTTGCCTATCTCTCGCAACAGTGGTAGTGAAGAATCGGTCGGAAATGAGAATAGGAATGGATGGATTTATAGTGATGATGACAGTCGAGAAGGAATGGACTTGGAATCGAGAAGTGAAACCTAAAGGGCAAGATGAGGTAGAAAACCACAGCACTGGAATAGGGGATGAAATCACTAAAGTGTATTTGCACTCGTGCGAAGGCTCGGAAAAGGAAAAGGATGCTAGCTTAGATGAGGCAGTATACGAGTCCTACATCCTAGAGTTCAATACTCCTTACAAAGACTTGGTCGGTGAATGGAGGGACTTAATTGAAACCCTAGCTGAAAGAGGAAAGTGGGCTCCACCCACCAATCTGGAAAACATAAGCGTCGCTGAAGCCAAACTCTCATCAGGGAGAGTAGACTCTGTTACGGTATTAGTAGTCACTCCTGAGACCTTGTCTGAAGAAGAGTGTATGGATGCCCTTGAAAGAGTCTTAAGTCTCGAGGCGACCCCAGTCCCCTTTATGTCCTGTGACGACAACGATGTTTTCTTGGTAATTCCCAAGTCAGAGGAGGAGTCCAAGATACCTCTTATATGGCGTCAAGTATCCCGACCTGCTTTTGCCCTCATTGGTCATCAAAGTCAAGACGAAAGTTCCCACGGGAGTTACTGTAGTGATACTGATGAAGATACAGTCGAAGTACCGGAAGGAACAGTAGAGGAGTGGTTAGCCCAGAAGCCAAAAAGCTCAGAAAACCTTCCCGACAGTGAAGAACAGAAACCCACCATGAGGTTTGACCCCGCAGAAATCCTTATTGATGATGGAATTTCCCACTTCAGAAAATGTTTGGCCAACGTCAAAGATGCCGTCAGAAGGCTGACCCCTAGAGAAAGAAGGGACATGCTTGACAGTGATGAGGAATGTGATCCCACTCTGTTGAAAAAATTGTTGGACCCGGATGAGAAAGCCATTCGCCAAGTTCCAAACCCTGACAGTGACAACTCCTGTTGCATGCTGACCTTGAAAAGTCTGAATGAGACTGTGAAGGCTCTAAACGGAGAAGGTAAAGCCGAAACCAGCCAACTGCTAAGCCAATCAGAGAGTCAGAACCTTGAGAAGGTCGAAAGCCGTTAACTTGGGATCGGGTTCGAGAAGCGGCCTATGCCTCGAGCGCCGTTAATCGATTAATCGCAGAATTGGCCATACGCCGCAGAAGAGCCCGCCTCGACTTTGAAAGAGCTAATAGAATCCTCCAAGAGGAATAATGACTCGGGAAAATCTAATGTCTATGTGATGACTCGGTTTGGACAGATGTAGTATCGAGCACTCTAAGGGTGGTGACAAAAGGAATGCCGTCTCTGAGCCAAAGGCAGATAAGAGGCCTTATAAGCCGAAGTAGAAAAACCAGACTCGACAAAGAGGATCCAGTGTTGACTCAGTTAAAGTGTACCCAAGCCAATATCTCCTTGTGGTCCCTGTTAACCTCTTCATACCCTCATAAGTTGAAACTAGAAGAAAGTTTGGCCAAGACCATGGTGCCCATAGATGTCACCCCAGACGAGGTCGTCCAAATGATTGGAAGTATCCATTACGGAAACATCATTACCTTCACTGACTTGGACCTGCCAAAGTATGGGGCTAGTCATAACAAACCTCTTTACATCACAGTCCAGTTAGAAGAGCGTCGATTGCCACGGGTATTAGTCGATGGAGGGTCTGCAATGAATGTCTTGCCAGCCAAGATGATGGACTTATTGGACTTGAAGCCAAAAGATTTGAAGCCTTCTAGTCAGACTATTAAAGCCTATGACTCCACTGCACGGTCAGTTTTGGGGATTGCTACTCTCAAGCTGTGGTTCGGAAAAAAGGTCATGGACGTTGATTTTCAAGTGATTGATATTCCGATTTCATTTACTGCTCTACTGGGACGGCCCTGGATCCATCAGATAAATGGGGTAGCCTCTACTTTGCACCAGTGCGTCAAATTTCAGTTGAATGATGGTACTATCACCACCATTTACGGAGACAGTATCACGGTAGAAGGAACCAGTGATGAGTGAGTTTTACACTCATCCATTTAATACTTTATAAACTTATTATGTGCTTAATCCTTGAGTTTTGTGTATTTTAATGGGTGTTTTTAGTGTTTATTTAGTTTTCAGGGGTTCAAATGAAGATTGAGCGAATTCGAAGTATTTTGTGTCACTTTGAAAGTGCAGGGATCTAAGTGTAAATTTTGGAAGTTGAAAAAATGGTTCTCTAAAGTTTCGGGACAAAGTGAAAATATGGAAGTTCAAGGAAAGTGCAACATAATTTTTATAATGTCTAAAATGCGAAAAAAAAACGACGTTGCAATTATGGGACGAAACGAATGCTATTGGTCCAAAAACAAGGCCAAACACAAAAACAAGGGCCAAGGCTGGCCGGCCATGAAAGAAGCCTGGCCGAAGGATCCAATGGGCCATGAAGAGAGTTGGCTGAGACATGCTGGAAGTTGGGCCAAGGAGTGGAACGGACATGAGTTAATTCTGCCTAATTAAGGGTGATTATTAATGTGAAGCCTAGGAAGATGTTAACAGCCATTTCGTGGGTAATTTTAAGGGGCATTAACACTAATTTAAAAAGACTATTATTTTTTTTCAGTTTTTTTTTTTATGAACTTAGTATCATTTTTTTCCATAGCATTTCTTCTTCTTGAATTTCTTGGGTGTTCTTTATTTTCCATGAATAGCTAATTTTCTTTGTTCTTGAAATTGGAGGTAACTATTATGTTTTAAGTTTTACTTTTTATTAATATCATTGTATTACTTGGGATTGTCAAGTTGCTTTTAATTGAATTTTAGAATACTTATCTTGATCACATAATTGTTCTTGAATTATTTGGGAATTTCAATTGTGAATCGCCAAATTCATAATTGAAATTAGACTTGACTTGATAGTAACAATTCATTGAATCTCCGCCAAAAGATTCATAAGAATTGTGGTTTTTCTTGTATTGTTCTTAAGTTCTAATTGGGTTCCGAATTAATCTATGAACGGGCCAAGGGAATAGATTAATTGGGAACACTTGATTGCAAATCACCCGCCAAAGTGTCCCAATCATATTTTTGTAAGAACAACACCCCAAGTATACTTTGATTGATGAATTGTGAAACTTGAGCATAATTTGTGAAGCCAATTCCGAGAATTTTCTCCTTATTATTGAAATATCTTTTATAATCAATTTTACTTAATTTTGTAAAAGCATTAGTCTTAAAAATCAACAAATTCTTCACTTTACAAGCTCTTTGTTATAGCAGTAATTTTATACACTTTAAACTTCGTGTCTCGGTGGTTCGACCCTACTTACCCTATCTACAAATCAATTGTAGGTAGTTTGAGTTGGAAATTTTCTTTTGACGTTTCGACGCTCGTCAAAATTTGGCGCCGTTGCCGGGGACGCGTTTATTTTAAAGTTGATTTAATTATTTGCTATTGTGAATATTATTTTGTATATATTTTTGTTTTAAATTGACAATCATGGATGAAGTTGTTAACTTATCTATTTTTGATTTCATGAAAAAGCCATATGAGGTCAATGAATGTCTCTTTCGTGATATTTCTGATAATTCGATGTTACTTGAGCCTGATTTTGAGAGCTCTCTTGTGTCTGAGTTTGTGTATGAGTTAGTTACGGAAGGCGTGTTTGATAAAAATGAGGCGAGGGCCATTCTTGCTGATATGGATGTTAAGGAGGAAGTTACTGAAAAGGTTCCTGTGAAATCTTTAGGTAATTTTAATCTTAAGCATTTACCGTCTATTGTCTTTCCTCCCGAGTTAGAACTTAAACAACTTCCGACTAGCTTGAAGTATGCTTTTACTGGTAGTAGTGATTCTTTGCCTTTTATTATTGCCGCGAATTTAACGGAATTGCAGAAAAGAAAGTTGTTTGATGTGTTGAAGAGGCATAAGTCCCCAATTGGGTGGACATCGAGTGAAGCCATACATAGATGGAGTTCCAAAAGCAATGGAGGTTGAATGGGTAGTCTAATTTTTAGTTCCTTTAAAGTTAATTGTTCCTTTGTTTTCATCACTTTGATGACAAAGTAATAATTAAGTTTGGGGGTGTAAAGTTTCTTAGCTTAGATTTCATTGTTTTCATTTAAATGTTTTCAATTAAAAAAAAAAAATAAAATAAAAATTGTGTCTTTCGTTTTCATGTCGTTTATATATATAAAAAAAAAAGTTGTGTCAATTTATGTCAATTTATTTTGTTTTAATTATTTTAATTTAGTTTTATTATTTTGGTGGATATTATGCTTTGATTTTATTTTGGTGGTGGTGTGCAGATTTTATTTGAACAAATCGATGCTAATAGAGTTTGGCGTGATCACACAAAAAAAAAAAAAAAAAAAATAAAAAATCTGTGTGACATGCAAATATCTCAGCAATGTTTCAGCTCTGTTGGCTGTGTGACCACGCCAAAATGTGTGTGATCACACGGAAGTTCCTGACCAAAATGGCTACATGAAGCAGGGGCACAAAGGTCTTTTCCAATAAAAAAAAAATTATACTCCCTCCGTCCCGCTGATAACTTCACTTTTCGCCATTTTGGGTGCCTCTATCAGTGTTCACCTTTCCTTTTGTGAAAGGAATCTTTACTATTCCCTCCACTCATTCTCTCTCCTACATTATTTTAATACTCACAACACCATTATAATTTACTATTCCCTCCACTCATTCTCTCTCCTATTTTCAAATTACACTCACAACATTTTCTCCACCTTAATTTGCGCGCCGGAGCCAAAATGGTGAAGTATTAAGCGGGACGGAGGGAGTATTAAATTTTTTTGAAACGCTCCTAACCCCATTCTTCCCCACGCCTTCCCAGTTACCCTTCTTCTTCCTTCAACCGGTTCCAGCCAGAAATCTCCCCTTCACCATAACCAGCCGCTCCCTCCACCCTCTCCGATCTCGCCACTCTCTCCGATCAACCAAACCCACCTCCTTCCCGGTTCCAAAACCTCTTCTTTCTCCGATCAATCCGGAAAAAAATCCGAAACCTTCTCCATACCAACCTTCCACCGGCCAAGCTTCCAATACCGACCAAAAGTTCACCAAATTCCGGCCAAGTTTCAGAAATTCTGGCGCCTCTCTTCCCCATCGCCTTTACAGCGGCCAAAGCTTCACCAAATTCCGGCCAAACCCAAAAACCTCTGCAATACCGGCCAAAGCTTTCCGGCCAAGTCCCTTCTGCACTTCAATTGATCTCCCTTCCCCTAATCTCCTCCTTCCCAGTTCTGTTCCAAAACTCAAGCCCTTGCTCTCCAATCCTTTAATTCCGGCCAAACCTCCCTTCCCGTTCCTAAATCCACCTTCGCCATTACCAGCACCAAACCCAAACTCCCAAATCCAAGCAATAGCCATTTTTCTTCCCGTCTCCCTTTCTCAGTTCCCTCTTCTCTTCCCGTTCCTAATTCTGGCCAGCGCCCAAACCTCCTTCCCAACTCCGGCCCTAACCCTCTCAAATCCGTTTCATCTCCAAAACCAAACCATAACCAGCCGTCCCCTCCCCCCTGTCCAATTCCAATTTTTTGCCAAACCCATATCCGGCCAGAACTCTCCACTGCTTCTCCAAATTCGAGAATTCTTTTTCACCGATTAAACCCATTTCAATCTTTCATTTCAACAAATTTGTTGTTGTTAATTTTGGAGATGGGACGGAGTCAAGCAAGTGTGAAAAATAGTGAGGAGATATGGTTGTACAGGAGAATGCTGGGTATGGGGTTGAAGGCTGGTTTGATTACCGTTTTTGCTTTGTTGAAATCTTGTGTGGGTATTGGGGTTTTAAGTATGATCAAGGAAATTCATGAATTTTCGATTGGAAATGGTATTGATATGAACATGCAGTTGAGGAGTGGGTTAGTAGAAGCGTATGGTCATTGGTCGTTGTGGCAGTCTTGGTTATGAATGCTCTGTGTTTTGGACTATGAGTGAAAGGGATGAGCATGCATGGAGCTAGTGTGCAAATGTGGAGAAGTTGGATACACGGGTAAAGAACATTGCCTGTCGTGCGGGTTTTTCGGCTGATTGAGGTTGTAAGTATTTCATTTTTTTTATTTATATTTGCTTTTTATTTATTTTTTACTTTTTCACATTAGGGACAATGTGTATTTTAAGTTTGGGGGTGTGAATCGTATATATTTTGTGTTGGTATTTCTTAGGTTAGTTTTATTTAGTTTCAATTTAAAAAAAAAAAAAAGAGAGAGAATGAAAAAAAAAATGAATTTGAAATTGAAAAATGAAAATGAAAAAAAACAAATGCAAAAAAGTAATTAGCTATGTCCTTTTCGTGTATAGTGTTTTGTTAACATTCTTGGTGTTCCCCATAATTGCATGTGATCTTTTGTGACCGCTAATGAGGATAATGTGGTGTGATAATCTGTATATGCAAGTTTTGGTATATTTTTGATTAATTGTGGTCCATTACTTAAGAGTTATGATTGTGTCCTAAATCTCTTAGTTGCAGTTTAGTGTACTCTTGTTAATAATCTCTTTGTTTATAATTTTGATCCGTTTTTTATAAAGTTATAGTACACCATCATCTTTTAAGTTAATGAATTTGTTTATCAAGTAGCAACATTAGGCAAGTCTTCAGAAAATGAGTATTCTTTTGATGTGAATGGAAATACCTCCCCTTGTTATCTTGAGAAAAAAAGAAAAAAAAAAAGAAAAAAAGAAGAAAAAAGGGAATGAGAGCAATGGCAATGTAACTTATACTCGGTGAAACCTCCAGACGCGTAGATTAATTGGTTAGGGATTATTCTAGCTTAACCATATTTCTGGGTATGCAGTAGTGTTATGGAGGAAGAGCTTTACCGCCGTGATGGTCCGTACCAAGCTCGATACTGAAATGGCTAACTCTCAAAACCTTTAAATAAATCTCCACCTAGTATTAGGGGCATGGAGTTCGCTTCTACAGTGTTCCCTACTTGAACGGTAGAAGATTTTAAAATGTGCTTAATGAATCAAGTTTGGGGGGGGGGTGTAAGCAGTTCATGGGATATTCATGCTTTGTTTTTTTTTAAAAAAAAAATAAAAAATAAAAAAATGTTGTTGTTTGATAGATAAAGTCAATAAAATAAAAGATGGTTGGTGTACTTAGCTTTGTAAAAATGGATCTTGGATGTGAGTAAAGGGAGAGATGATATTCACACATAGAGATTTATGGCATGAGTATAATGATTAAGTAAGATACTACAATTAATGGGAAAATATATTGATACTTGCATAGTGGAAAGTATTATCCTGCGGTTGATGGTAGCTTGTGAATTGTGCAATTGTGGAACATTCAAAAATGTGGGGACATAGTTAATTGTAGGGTAGAGTAATTTGTTTTTTTAGTTTTGTGTTAGTTTAGTTTTACATTGTTTATAGTTTATTTTAGTGTTTGCTCGAGGACTAGCAAATGTATAAGTTTGGGGGTATTTGATGAGTGAGTTTTACACTCATCCATTTAATACTTTATAAACTTATTATGTGCTTAATCCTTGAGTTTTGTGTATTTTAATGGGTGTTTTTAGTGTTTATTTAGTTTTCAGGGGTTCAAATGAAGATTGAGCGAATTCGAAGTATTTTGTGTCACTTTGAAAGTGCAGGGATCTAAGTGTAAATTTTGGAAGTTGAAAAAATGGTTCTCTAAAGTTTCGGGACAAAGTGAAAATATGGAAGTTCAAGGAAAGTGCAACATAATTTTTATAATGTCTAAAATGCGAAAAAAAAACGACGTTGCAATTATGGGACGAAACGAATGCTATTGGTCCAAAAACAAGGCCAAACACAAAAACAAGGGCCAAGGCTGGCCGGCCATGAAAGAAGCCTGGCCGAAGGATCCAATGGGCCATGAAGAGAGTTGGCTGAGACATGCTGGAAGTTGGGCCAAGGAGTGGAACGGACATGAGTTAATTCTGCCTAATTAAGGGTGATTATTAATGTGAAACCTAGGAAGATGTTAACAGCCATTTCGTGGGTAATTTTAAGGGGCATTAACACTAATTTAAAAAGACTATTGTTTTTTTTCAGTTTTTTTTTTTTATGAACTTAGTATCATTTTTTTCCATAGCATTTCTTCTTCTTGAATTTCTTGGGTGTTCTTTATTTTCCATGAATAGCTAATTTTCTTTGTTCTTGAAATTGGAGGTAACTATTATGTTTTAAGTTTTACTTTTTATTAATATCATTGTATTACTTGGGATTGTCAAGTTGCTTTTAATTGAATTTTAGAATACTTATCTTGATCACATAATTGTTCTTGAATTATTTGGGAATTTCAATTGTGAATCGCCAAATTCATAATTGAAATTAGACTTGACTTGATAGTAACAATTCATTGAATCTCCGCCAAAAGATTCATAAGAATTGTGATTTTTCTTGTATTGTTCTTAAGTTCTAATTGGGTTCCGAATTAATCTATGAACGGGCCAAGGGAATAGATTAATTGGGAACACTTGATTGCAAATCACCCACCAAAGTGTCCCAATCATATTTTTGTAAGAACAACACCCCAAGTATACTTTGATTGATGAATTGTGAAACTTGAGCATAATTTGTGAAGCCAATTCCGAGAATTTTCTCCTTATTATTGAAATATCTTTTATAATCAATTTTACTTAATTTTGCAAAAGCATTAGTCTTAAAAATCAACAAATTCTTCACTTTACAAGCTTTTTGTTATAGCAGTAATTTTATACACTTTAAACTTCGTATCTCGGTGGTTCGACCCTACTTACCCTATCTACAAATCAATTGTAGGTAGTTTGAGTTGGAAATTTTCTTTTGACGTTTCGACGCTCGTCAACCAGCACTGGAGACATCCCGATATTGGAAATCAAACATGATGACGAAGGGTTGGCATTGACAGGATTCTCTGTAGCTCCTTCCAAAGCACAAGTGTGTTGCACTGACCTCACCACTACTTCCGATAAAATCCCTCCTGCCATGAGAATGATGAGAAAAATAGGTTATCTTCCGGGACTTGGATTGGGTAGAAGACTTCAGGGTCGCAATACCATCATCGATGTAAAGGAACAGACTACCAGATACTATTGGGGTACAAACCGAATGGCGTAAAAGCTAAAGGGGTCCAGCTTCATCCCTACAGCTTTATCCCTAACCCATTACTTTACAAAAGGCGGGACACAATACGATAAAAATGATCATCGATCTCCTCGTAAAACCCTTCTGGAAAATCTTGAGAAAATGAGGGGAAAGCCACCAATCCTATTCGAAGAATGTTCCTTGACTCGCGTACATTCCTGGGCTACCACTACCGTTCGTAACGAGTATGTCTTCAAAGGGAACTCAGACAGCCAAAGAGTCAAGATCCAGGGTAATGGACTTCTCGCTTTCGAGTTAGCTCTTCCGAAGATCGCCTGATAGAAGCCGCCAATAGTGAAGACAATGAGCGGGGCTTCGCTACAGCTTGTTTGATGAAGAAGCTACAGATCCCGCATTTGATCGACTTCACTCGATGATGAGATAGTTGCCGTAATTGGAGACGGTGGTGAAAATCCTTTTGATCCCCGCACTGTAACTAAGACAGAGATGCCATCAAGAATTGGGAGACGTTCTCAGACTGACCGATAGCGCCCGACAAAGAAATGATCGCGGAGCTTGATTGGTACTCGTCCTTCTCAACCTGGGCCGTGTCAAACACCCTGTTGTCCCATACAGTTGAGTCAGGAATCTTTGAATTCCAGCCTCTGAGTCATCCGAGGGCCTCACGCCCGAGGACTATCAAAATGTAATCGATGTCATCTTTCCCTTATTTTGAATGAAATGACAGATCTTTCGAGTATCCTCTTATCGCCAACTTAACAAATGATAAATTAACTCAAAACTTAACAACGCTTAATAATGAATCATTTGAACAAGATGCAAACACACTAAATGAACAATACATTAAAGAAATCTTTAAGCGTGTTTCGAAAAAGAGGAAAATCGGGCCCAAGCCGCCGAGGAGGTTTTTGACAAGTGTGAACTGGGTACCGTCGAGGAACCTAAAGAGACACAAGATCGGAAACTTCTTCCAGTGGGGTCAACGGGACAGCATCGATCGATCCGCTCGCAGAATACGTCGACGTGTTTGCATGGTCATACAGTGGATACGCCGGGGCTAGACAGTTCGATAGTAGACCACGTAATCCCTCTAGCACCGCATGCTAAGCCGCAAAGTAAACCGAGGAAGATCAAGCCCGAATGGTCTCTACAGGTCAAAGAAGAAATTGAGAAGCTACCGCGGTAGGATTCATCGTAGTCATCGAATATCCGATACGGTTATCCAATATTGTGATCGTCACCAAGGCCAACGGGAAGGCGCCGGGCCGCGTGGATTTCCCGAGATCCGAACAAGGCCACCCCCAAGGACGATTACCCTTCGCCAAACATAGACATCCCGGTGGACTCAATCGCTAACTACGAAGTCAAATCCTTCGTTGATGGCTTTCAGATACAACCGCATCAAGATGGCCGAGGAAGACCAAGAAAAGACAGCCTTCACCACACCGCTGGGAACTTACCGTTATACAAAGCTGATGCCATTCGGGGCTTAAGAACGCTTCTGGGCTACTTACCAAAGTGGCAAAATGACCGCGCTTTTTCATGACATGATCCACAAGGAGATTGAGGTCTACGTAGACGACATGATAATCCACTCCAAAGGCGAGGACGGGCAAAGACTTTGTTGACCTCGCGAAAGTTCTTTGAGAGGCCGAGACAACATTCCACGAGACTAAACCTGCCAAAATGCACCTTCTGGAGCGACAAGGGGAAAAGTGTTTGGGTATACGGTCACTGAGCGAGGTATTGAAGCCGACCCCCAAAAGATCAAAGCCATTATGGATACGAGGCCACCTCAAACCTGCATGTAAGTCAAGAGCTTTATGGGAAATCGCAAGACATCACCCGCTTTCGCCAATCAGATTGACCACTATGCGCGCGAGCCCATCTTCAAGCTCATGAAGAAGAACATAGACACGTAATGGACCGAAGAATGCCAGGATGCTTTTGACCAGCATCAAGGCATACTTGGTACATCCTCCTAAGGCATGCCCCCCACATAGACGTAAACCTCTTCGCTCTATCTCACCGTCACCGATACGGCTTGGGGCTAAGCTGTCAGAGAAGAAAGACTCTCGGGTAGAGAATGCCATTTACTTTGTCACTAAGCCGCAGTGGAAGTGAGCTCAATTACTCAAAGATGTGAAAAGACTCCGCAGATCGGGTCCGGGTAGTCGGCAAGTTAAAGCATTATATGCAAGCCCACCCCGTGAATTTGGTCTCAAAAATGGACCCCATCAAGTATATCTGATAAACCTTCCCTCTCGACGCGTCTAGCAAAGCGGTCCTTCTTCTTAGCAGAGTACGACATCAACTATGTGACCGTAAAGGCCATCAAGGGTCAAGCGTTGTCGACCACCCGGCAAACTTCCCTGCAATGAGGACAGAGGGCCCGAACCCCAATTCCTGCACGAAGGGATCTTTGCAGCCGAGCCCGAAAATCGATGGCAATTATTCTTCGACTGACCCGCTAACAAAAGAGGAAATGGCGTCTGGATGCTACCGGTCGATCCGAAAGATGAGCATACACCCATAACCCTCAAGTCAACTTCCCCGCCACAAACAATGCTTGAGTACGAAGCCTCGCATTGCCGGTTTGAAGCCGCCTTAGAAAGGAACGTCAAGGAGCTAGAAGTTTACTGAGACTCACTCGATCATCAACCAGTGTTTCCAACAAATGGAAGATCATGGACCCTAATCTCGCAGCAGATCACGCCCATATGGAGGAGTCGATCGGATGCTCGTAGAAGTGACCTTCCACTACTCGCCGAGGGAAAAGAACAGATTCGCAGATGCCTTAGCTACTCTAGCCTCATTGGTAGAGATCCCCGAGGGAAAAGCCATAAAACCCTTCCGAAATGTGGAGAAGAGTAAGCCCCCAGCCTTCTTCACGTGAAGCAGACCCTGGGACCCGAGCCTATAAAGGAACCCTGGTACAATCAAATTTACCAGCTCCTCAAAGATGGAGAGTCGCCTTTCGTAGACAAAAAAGGTAGACTCAAAAGAAGGAGTCGAGCCAAGAGCTTACAAGCCCCGAAAAGGTCAGCCTCCCATTATGTCATTCTAGGAGGCAACCCGTACAAGAAGCGGTACCAAGGACCACTCCTCTTGTGCGTCACTCAAGAAAGGGCCAAAGAGTTGATGATCGAAGTCCACAATGGTCCCCGCGGTCCTCATATGAATGCTACGGCCCCGATGCAAGTAATCCTCGAATGGGTTACTACCGGATTTCCATGGAAACAGATCGTGTCCAAAGACGTCCGAGCATGCGACAAGTGCCACGGTTTGCCAACCTCAACCATCTCCCGCCTCACGCACTGCATCGCATGACGACTCCTTGGCCGTTTGCAACTTGGGGTATTGATGTGATAGGAAAATAGCCTCCTACAGAAGCAACGGGTACGAATTTGTGCTAGTAGCTATCGACTACTTTACCAAGTGGGTAGAGGCCAAGTCCTACAAGGTCCTCACTTCCAAGAAGGTTGCCCAATTCATCAAAGAAAACATAATGTGCAGATATGGGGTGCCCAACGAGATCATTTACGATAATGGGTCGCACTTTGAAGGCGGACCGCGATAGGTTGCCGTCGACCCGTAATCACTGCCACAAGTCGTCTCCATACGCACTCGACTAATGGAGCGCGGAAGCCGCTAATAAGACGCCGAACGGATCATCTCGGAAAATGGCCACCCGTGGTCGCGATTGGCCCGAAAAGCCGCACTGCACTCGGGGCGCGTAACGTCCGTCGAACGTGCCACAGTGAGAAACTCCTTGCCCTAACCTACTGGATGGAAGCAAAGTGTTACCAAAGTGAGTCGGAAATCCCGTCATTAAGGGTCCTCCTGAAAACAAAGGTCAATGAAGTAGAATGGTCAAGGCAGAATGATGCATTTACGAGCCGTTGGCCCTCGCTGATGAGAGAAGGCTAAAAGCCACGGAACACACCCGAGCCTACCAGAGGCGAACGGCTAGAGCGTTTGACAAAAAGGTTAAGGCCGTAGACATCAAAGAGGGTGACTTAGTGTTGAAAGTGAAGCTCCCTACGTAGACAACCCCGGGAAAATGGGAACCCGTTTGAATCGGCCCCCATGTGGTGCGTAAGATACTATCGGGAGGAGCCATTAAGCTTGGCAGACTGACGGCAATCCCTTGCTCACCCTGGCCAATCCAAGTGATAAGCTCGTAAGATACTATGCCTAAATAAAAAAAAAAAAAGAAAAGAAAAAGTGCAAAAAGAGTAATACCCAGCCTAGGCCGAAAACCCCTAAAAGAGCGGTCTAGGCAAAAACAGTGGTCGCACATAAAAAAAAAGAAAAATCTTAGTGCAAAAAGAGTAATGCCCAAATAGGCCGAAAACCCCAAAAAGGGCGTTCCTAGCAAAAGACAGGGTCACACATAAAAAAAAAAAGAAAAAAATCTTAAGCGCAAAAGAGTAATGCCCAAACTAGGCCGAAAACCCCAAAAGGGCGTCAGCAAAAACATGCCGCATTTAAAAAAAAAAGTTCACCAGTAATGAACTACGAAGACCTGAGCCCCTTAGTCTTTCTTGTAAAAGGGGAACGTAGGTACCATATATGGTTCGGTCTAAACAATAAAAAGGACAATCAAGCTTCCATGAAGGCGTCCTAAACAATAAAGTGGTATTTCGGTTTTCATAAAACGGTCCCAATCAATAAGACATTTGAATTTCCATGAAACGTGTCTTGATTAATTTCTAAGATAATATTTCTTGTTCATTACAAGTTAAAAACTTCTTGATGAGTTCAAGCACGGTCTACTCGACTCGCTAACCCGCTACAAAAATCTAAAATACAAAAAAATGCCTAAATAAACTAATGTGTTTGCAAAATGGCAATAAGGGAATCCTAAGAAAAGATCTGTCACTCGTCATTCGCCGAGTCTTCTTTAGTCTTTTTCCTCTTTACCTCGACCCCGTCGAGTTTTCTTTCTTTTCTTTTCTATAAGGCTCAGATCCCTTATCCCGATCTCCTAGATCCTCACCGGAGCCTCTATCAAACCCGTGCCAATAAGTGCCCTCTCTACACGAGCACGAGTCCGCACTTCCTCCCTCTCGAGCCTCGCTCAAAGGAACGACCCTGACAATCTCCAGACGAGCCTCCATATCTCCGATTAGGTCACCCGACCGGTTACGGGCGACTCGCCTTAGCCTCGCCTCCCTCGCAGAGTCCTACTCGAGCCGCGCGGCCCCCAATAAATCCCGACGTCTCTCCCCTGTAATGACCCGAGTCGCTCCCATTTCCCTCTCGTACCCAGTCCAAGTAGACAGTGGTCAAGATGGTGCTCTTCCTGCTCCCGAAGATAGCCTCAAGCGGGAAAGCACGCATACGTCCAAGCTCCTCGAGAAGAATGAGAAGTCGGCCGGATCTCTCATGTCCAATGGCACCACCTCCATGGTCCTGATGTCCTCCCAATCGCTCAGCGGCTCCTCGTAATGCCCCAAACCGCCTGGATACCAAGCGTGGAATGTAGAAGGACGACCAGCAGTAACCCCTGGAACCCTCACAAAGATAAGCACTCCGAAATATCCTCCTGTCCGCACTCCAGCGAGGTATCCACCAACGGATGTCCGTGGATAGCCTAGCCATCGTCGCCTCACTACCCCTGGTCCTGCCGCCTCGCTGCACCTCTCCGAGAAATCACCCAAGGGCACCGAGTCGGCAAAGCCCCCGGCAAAGCCCCGAGCCTCTCCGCAGGCCACAAAGTCGCAGCCGGACTCCCAGACCCTCACTTAAACGGTCTCCCCTAGCCATCCTGTCGATGATGCCATGAAGGGTCTCACCCAAAACCAGTGGGACAATATCCTTCCCACGCACTGCAATCTCGACCATGTCCAAGAGACCGCCACGGCAGATCCCCACGGACTCGGCATGAACAGAGCAGAAATATATGCAGTAGAATAAAGGCATCCATAGCCACCGTGGTCACAGCCATAAGCCGAAAGACCCAAACCCCGCCCAGATACCGTAAAGGTCAATCCCATCCGGCTATCATCATCCCCTCACCTCTTCCAAAGCCATCTCAGTAGAAAATTTGCAGCAAACTAAGTTGCTGCTCAAAAGGGAGTTTTCACCCCACTTTTTCAACCAAAACCTATACAAAAACATGTCCGTAAGTCATTCAAGCATTTATATACCATTATAAATCATTTTGCCCAATTTCGCCACCCCAATTCCAAGCAAAAAGCCCCGAGGCTCGCATAATATGCAAATTTAAAAAGCATAAATTAGAAAAGTAAATAAAGCATTAATACAATGTCTTCGCCCCATCTGCGCCCAAATAAAGCAAAAATAAACAAAGTGTGCATAAAATCGTGTTCATTGTTTGTTTTGTTCCTAATTCCACTCTAGAGACCTCCTAGGCCTCCGATTCTTCCTCTTCCTCATCACCGCTCAGCTCGTGAGACGCTAGCCTCTCCTCATCAAGTCCCTCCTGGTCGCTCACGTGGGACAAATGGACATTATGGGTGCCCGCACTCGCCACCGCCTCCAGAATGTCGGGCCGCATTGGGGTCCCCGCCCGGTACGGCACTTGGAAGAGTACTCCGAGGCCAACGAGGTGTAGCACGCCTGTCGCGCCCCGACATGCCGTCTCTTGCGCCGGGCTCCTGCGCATCCGCCGCCGCTCAAGCGCGGCGCCTTCCTCGTAAGAGACTCCAGGCACACGCCCTTCCAACCCCTATGTTACCTACGACCTGCCTATCATAAGCGCGAGCCGGAACTCGAGAAAAAGAAGAGAAAAATCTCAAAAAGAGAAAAATCTCGAAATCTCAAAATAATTGCAAAAGCAAAGAAAGCCGAAAAAGGGAAAGACCCTAAAAGTATACTTACCTGCTGTCGAGGCGGCATACTGGGCTCCCCTTGCCGTGGGACAAGAATCCTCATCCTCCTCGAAACTCCATGGACCACATAGACAGGTGCCAAGCAGGAGGATCAATGGTCAAGAGGCTCATCCTCCCCATACCCTCGAGCGACCGCCAACTTCACTAGCTTCCTCGTGGCGTCCTCGCCGCCGCCCACAAACACACAGGCGTAGGGGTATCCATGTCAGTACTCTCGCCCGCCACACACTCCTCGGTACCTAGCAATCTCATCCGCCCGCCAATCCCCGGGGCTGTAGCATCCGCTCCGTGGAGGATCGTGAGGAGTAATGGCGTCCAAGGGAGGGACATGGCACGCCGCCTAGAATCTGGCCCCACAAATAGATGACATCACATGTCGGCCCAATCGCCCATCTCCTCTCGCCTCGTCGCCCCTCAATGGCCTCTCCTAGCAAAATCTGGATACCGCTTGCCCCAAGGGTAGAAGTCCACTCCGTCGTGCCCATCCCCCGTTGATGACCGGCCTCACCATCTTGTAATCAAAAGTGCGATCCGGGTCTTTCCCGTGAACTTATCCCTCGCATCTCCCTCCAAATGGACCAGCAGGAAAGATGGTGATATCGCTCTGTTGGTTCCACGGAAAGAACCCGATCACCTCGCAGAACCAGGACCTGCATGTTCAAAACATCAAAGAGTCATTTCTCTCTCATAAAAGTCTCAAGACAAGAAAAGAAAGAGAAAAGAAAAGGGAGACTACCTCAAGGGCAAATGAAAAGCAATCCATGGAGGCCTTGTTGGCCGTATGCCAGATCCAAAGAGAAATACAACTCCGCCAATCCGCCTCTCCCTAAGAGACCGTCCCTGCATCCCATCCACATCCTCCAGAGAGTCGAGGAGGCAAGCTCATGGCCCCGTCCAAATTAGAAAATGTGGTGGACAACATCAACCATACAAAGGCTCTAGCCACTGGGCGGGCCACATCGCTAACGGCAAAGTCTCGTATGAGCCCGGGACGGCCACCTCGACATTCCGTCTCCATACCCAGCCCCTCGGGAATCGCCTCAAATCCAACCAAATCTCGAACTCCTCCGCCGTGATACGGTCTCTCCAAGTCACGGGCCTCCCAGCTGTGGAGCCAGTGATAGCCGCGAAATGGGAATCGGGAGCTCACCCAGCCTCCCAACTCAGATGGAAGCTATGAGTGCTATCCCACCAAAACTCGATAGGGCTGGACCGATTGCTCTTTCGAGGTGATATGGATCCCCGCCGATAGCCTCGATGAATAAATCTAGGCCGGCTGCACTAGCTACTACCGGCTGATTCACCCCCATTCTTCTCGAAATGGCATCCTCTCGCCAAAGCTCGACCGCTATCTCGGATGGTCCTCTAGACTTGTTCTCCTCAGACAAGCACAACAAAGAAGTGTGTCAGTCCTTCATCATTTTCAAAAGCATGCATATATTAAAAAAAGTGCACATGTTTTCAAAAGAAAAGCATTCACAAAAGTTTTTCTAGCATCATTTGCATCAAAAAAGCGTCTTTCATCACTTGAAACACGTCATGTCAAGTCCCATTGCTTTCCTAAAGCACAAAATCACAATTTTCACAAATCTTTGCACATAAGCATTATTCTTTCAAAAATGGCATGCATGAATCCTTTTCATCTTCCAAAAATCTTGTTTCTCATTGATAATCAAAATTTTGACTTAGTTCTAGCACATGCAAGAACTCCGTCTCACTTTAAACAATTATCATTCTTACTTTATTTTCGAGAAAAAAGTGGGTCATTCCCATTATTTTTGTCAAATAAATTGCATGTTCTTAGCCTCATAGGTTCATCGTCAATGTCTCAAAGTCATTCAAAAATCCTAGGAAAATCCTAGAAAATTCCTAAAATTCGGGTCAAGCCCTAAATCAATGAAAATTCAATCAAAGTCGACGGAATCGAGCCAAATAAGAACGCTTACCCCAACCGGACGCGTGTTCGTCGATTTATGCTCTCTTCTCCCCGGGTAAAGCTCCGACGGAGGCGTAAGAAAGTCATACTTTCTTTCCGTTCGAACGAGTTCTTTCCTCCTCCTCCGAGCGGCCGCGGAGATATTTCTTCTTGCTTGCCTCGGTATAGGATTGCCCTCCGGATCCATTCCAATCGATAGAAGCAAAGGAAATTGAAGAAATTTGAAGAAATTCTCTCCTTTCTCTCTCTCTTCCTCGGCAGCTCTTGGGCGGCAATAATGCCCAATGCCCGTTCAAATCTGTTTTTAAATAATCTGGAAAAAATAGACTTCTAGCCGTACGGCTTCGTTTTCTCCATCTCATGCCGGGCGGCCTCATTCGCTCTGAGCAGAAATTACAATCCTGCCCCTGGACTTCCACTTGGGCCTCCAATTCTCGTTATCCTTTAACTAAGATAACGTCCTTTTCAGAAGATGTCCCTCATCTCCTAAGCAATTAAGCTTTTTTTCCAGTCGCCTCCGTTAATTCCGTTATAACGGGATAACGCTAGGTGACAACCTCCGAATTGTCGAAATCCGAACTTAAGCTACCTCTATCCCGGATAGTGACGTATGCTCGAGTTCTTCTTAACTTTAGATACCTCTATCCCGAGTAGTGAAGTATGCTAAAGTTCATCTAAACTTAAGCTACTTCTATCCCGGATAGTGACGTATGCTCGAGTTCTTCTTAACTTTAGATACCTCTATCCCGAGTAGTGAAGTATGTTAAAGTTCATCTAAACTTAAGCTACCTCTATCCCGGATAGTGACGTATGCTCGAGTTCCTCTTAACTTAAGCTACCTCTATCCCGGATAGCGACGTATGCTAAGATACCTCTATCACGAATAGTGAAGTATGCTTAAGTTCTCTCAACTTTAGCTACCTCTATCTCCTCGATAGTGACGTAAGCTCTAGTTTCCTCAGGTGACAGCCTCCATTAATTGTCAATCAGGTGACAACCTCCATTAATTGTCAAAACCTTCAAGGATCCTAGACATCGTTCCTAACTATCTAGTGATGCTTGAACTACGATCAAGGCTTGATTCTTCCGGGATACGTAGGTAGCCTTTTATAAAAGGTCCAGCCATCCGACCACTTTGGTCACCCTGTTTCTTCGTCACTCATCAGTGATGAAGTAACCCCTCATAGAGGTTCAGATATCTGACCACATCGGTCACTCCTAGTATATCCCCAGTAGGATCAATTGCTTGACCTCCTAGGTCATTTTCTTTTACTTCCCCAGCAAGAGACCAGTTTCTCTTCTCCATTCCCCAGCGGATCTATTCCGAACTATGGCCTGGCTTGATTTCCACTCGGGATACGTAGGTAGCCTTCCAGAGGTTCAGCCACTCGACCACTTCGGTCTCTTAATCCGTCTCGGCATTTGCCAAATTGGATCCTTTTCTATCGACAACCCCACTCGCCTTGCAAGTGACGTTGCCGAGGGGCTTCTGTAAGTAACCAAATCTGGCTCATGCCTTCCGGTTAAATTTCCCGGCAATTTCGGTAAGTTTCTCGGTAATTCCCCGGACCTTCCTAGTGTTCCGGAAATATTCCGGAACTGTTCCAAATTGATTAAAGGCTGAAAGGGAGCCTTCCCAATTAATAAACACATTTTTCTTAATTGGGAGGAGGCTTCTAGAATTTGCCACCTTGCATGGTTCTAGAAATGCTGAGTCACAAGGGATAATGCCGCACGGCTGCATCAGCTCGAGGTCCCTAGCCGCACGGCTTCATTGGTGATTTCCAGACTGCCTATAAATAGAGCCCTCCTCTACCCATTTTACATACGAAAAATCACCCACAAATACTCATAATACGTGAAGAAACCTCCCAAGAACAGCTGGAAGTTCAAGAAGGTGAAGAAGAAGCTCAAGAAGTCATCTCCCTCCTCCTTGAAGGCCCAAGATCAATCCTCTCCTCCTAGCTTCATCCAAAGAAGAAAAGGAAGCCATTGGTAACCTCGCACGCCCTAACCTTGCATCTTAATTGCTCTATAATTGCTCATTGCATTGCTTTTATCTTGCTTGGGACTTGGTAGATTAAAGATCATATCTTTGTATTCTCCCTTCCCCTTTGCATGCATTAGGCACCATTTGCCATTAACAATGTAGTCTTTATCCATAAAGGTGCATCCTTTGCACCTAAAAACCCTATTTTCCAATAAAAAGGTCATCTTTATGCATCCTTTGCATATAAAAATCAAATCTTTTCAATAAAAATGCATCATTTGCATTCAAAATCCCCTTTCCAAGCATCATTTGCTTTAAAGATCCTATCTTTACCATAAACTAGCATCCTATGCTTTTCAAAATGCAATCTTTATGCATTTGCATATTGAATTCCAATTTCTTCATAAAAATGCATCATTTGCATAAAAATTGTGTCTTTATGCATCCTTTGCAATAAAGATCATGTCTTTAAATCAAATGCATCCTTTGCAACCCAAAAATGTCATCTTTTCATTAAAAATGTCATTTTTACATGCATTCCCCCATTCCCCCATTAGCAACCTCGGAACGGACCGGTGTAAAAGATCCTATCTTTACATCGTTCCTTCCATAAAGGTTTCATAATCTCTTTAGAAAGGGACACAAGCTTGCCACCTCTCCTTGATTCTTCTACTGCCTTATTTTCTAAGGCTAATTCTCAGAATTCTAGGAACACAAGCTTCCTCAAATTCTTCTTATAGGAGAGGGGATAGATCATACACTAGAGGTGACAACAAAGGTGCTTTGCTATGTGATTATTGTGGTGGTATTGGGCATACTAAGGAGAAATGCTTCTGTCTGCTATATCCTGACTGGTATAAGTTGTATGGTTTAAAGCCTAATCCTAGCAAAATGCCCAAACATTTGAAGGCAATAGCAAATGCAGATACTACTACTCTCAGAATCTACTCCAGCTACTACAACTACTACCATTGCTGCTTCAGTTATGGCCACCACTTCCTATCATCAATTGTTGGATACTTTCCAACCTCCTAAGGATATTTCTCTTTCCAATTACTCAGGTATGCATATTTCTCTTTCCAATTCTGTTCGTTCAGACATTGATTCTCAAATTTCTACACAAGCCACCCGTGATTGGATACTTGACACAGGTGCATCAGATCATATTACATCTTCCTTCCATTTACTCATTAACCAGATTCTATACATTCTCTTATCCATTTCATAGTTACTGGGAACGTTACTTCCCCCTCGTTCCACGTCCCGGATCGCGCGTCCCGGAATCGGGGTCATTTACGTCCCAGTTCTCTTGGGTACGCGATCCAAATCGCCAAAAACATCGTCCCAGATTTTTTATAAAAGAGAAGGTAGAATCTGAGCTTGCTATCACCGTTGATTAATTGTATATCATCTGGGTAATTGAATGGGACTCTACGTACAAAATTAATCCTAGAGGGCAGCTATTTTCACCCTCAAAATATTTACACATGCCCATTAATTCTACAACACTTTTAAATGTGGGTGTGTTTAAAGATTTTAAAAGTGTAAGCATCATTTTTTTGTAATATATGTATATATTATATATACATATATACATATATATTACTTTTGCGTTCCCTATCAAAGCGTACCACGTTCCCAATTGGCGTACCGACTAATCCTACCCCTAGCGTACCCATATTTTTAAAAGTCACGTTCCTCGTTCCCGTTCCCGTCCCGCGTCCCTAAATGTCCCACGTTTCTGGTAACTATGATCCATTTACCAAATGGATTTACAACTATCACTCATAAGGGTTCTTTTCAGTTGTCAAAAGACATTATTCTTCACAATGTTCTTTATGCACCTTCTTTCAAATTCAGTCTTATATCAACAAACTTTCAAATTCAATCTTATATCTGGCAGCAAACTTTCTGCTGACAGTTTATTTGTCTTATCATTCTTCTCTGATCATTGTCTTATTCATGACCAAACATTGCAGAATCTGAAGGGGATTGGTCGATTAGTGGGAGGCTTGTACAAGCTTATTCTTACAGATTCTCATTCTAGTTTACCTACTTCTGTTCATGCTTGTACCTCTATTTTTCCTTCTTATATTCCGTTGTGGCAATACAGACTTGGGTACTTTCCTGTCTATTGATTGCAAGTCTTCTGCTGGTGATACTAAGCATGTTTGTGATGTATTCCAGACTAGAATGCCATTCCCTATTAGTACAAGTCACTGTTTATCTCTTTTTGGACTTGTTCATTGTGATCTTTGGGGTCCATATAAACATCACACTTATAATGGTTTCCATTATTTTCTTGTTATTCTTGATGACTTCTCCAGGACTACATGGATATTTCTTCTAAAATCCATAACTAAAGTCTTTCCTACATTCAATACTCTCTGAAAATGGTCAATACTCAGTTTAATACCACTGTCAAGATCATTAGAAGTGACAATGATTCTGAGTTCTTTAATAAGGATATGTCTTCTCTTCTTAATTCCTTTGGATATCTCTTGGAAGTGACTAGGGCTTTAAGATTTCAAGCTAGTTTGCCTATCAAATTTTGGGGAGACTGCCTTCTCACTGCCACTTGTCTGATCAATAGATTCCCTACTTCCATTCTTCATCACTAAACTCCTTATGAGACTCATTGGTAGTTCTCCTTCTTATAATCATCTCAGAGTGTTTGGTAGCCTTTGTTGTGCTTCAACCTTAGCTGCTAGAGACAAGTTTTCCCCTAGAGCCTCCAAATGAATTTTTTTGGGATATTCATATGGGAAAAAGGCTTACAAAGTCTATGAATTGTCTATTGCAAAATGTTTCTTTAGCAGGGATGTGCATTTTATGAGCACATTTTCCCATTTCATGATTTTTCTCACTCAACCAGAATGTCATATTCCTTTGTTTGTTGGTTATGAGTATTCTGACAATTTGGATGTTCATATTTCTAATGACATTACTCCTACTTTACCTTCTACTTCTACATCTAATACACCTATTTCTATTTCTACATCTACATCTAATACTCTTATTTCTCCTCCTTCTCATCCTATTCTATCCCATGTTCATGTTCTTACTTCTAGACCTCAAAGATATAGAGTTCCACCTTCCACGTTTCATAAGTTCACAGGTTTGCCTGCATCTCTACCCAAGTTCTCAATGACCGTTCCTTGTTCACAGTGAATCCATTAATGGTGTCAAAACTTATCTTCACAGTTAGTTTAAGATAAAGGCTTTGGGTTCCTTGGAAGTATTTTATGTGCATTGAGATAGCCAAGAATTCCAATGGTTTGTGTCTTCATCAGAGGAAGTATACACTTGATATTATAGTTGACACTGGTCTTACAAATGCTAAGTCATCTGTGGTTCCTATTGATCAACACCATGGTCTAGTTCCTGATGAAGGTGTTCCAGTTTCTACTAATCCTAGTGGGGAGACTCATTTATTTGACCATTACCAGGCTACATATCTCTTACTCGGTGCATATTTTAAGGTCAGTTTATGGCTTCTCCTACGGAACCTCATCTCAATGCAGCTCTTAAACTAGTCTAGTACTTAAAAGGGACAGCCGGTCAATGGTTGTTCTTTGCTAAGGCTACTTCTTTATCTCTTTCTATTTTCTGTAATGCTTATTGGGGAGCATGTCCCACCACCAGGAGACTTGATCTTTGTCATGTTTGGAGATTGTCTTGTTTCATGGAGAATTAAGAAACATCAGACTGTTTCTAGGAACAGAAGTATGGCTAATGCCACTTGTGAAGTATCTTGGTTGGTGTCTTTACTTAAAGATTGTAATGTTCTCAAATGTTACTCTTGTCACAGTTCATTGAGATAATAGGTCTTCTCTTCATATTGTCTCTAATCCTTTTATCCATGAACGAACTATGCATATTAAAATTGATTGCCACCTTATTAGAGTAAAGTCAAAGCTGGTTCAGCAGCCAGCCGATCTTCTTACTAAGGCATTGTCCTCTGCTCAGTTGAATCACTTATTGGCCAAACTGGATGTTCTTAATTTGTTTGCACATTCCAGTTTGAGGGTGGTGTTTTTATAGTAGTGAAAGTTAGTGAAAGTTGTTGTGTCAGTTAGTAAAGTTGTTAGTGTTTGTTAGGAGTTAGTTATGCATGACTTTATAAAGTGTAGTCTGTACATTTACATTCTTAATAATGAAGATATGATAATCAATTCTTTCTCTATGTTACATTTCACTCTGTATCACTTTTCTGCACGTCATGCAATGCAGAAGGATTTAGTTTGTAGCAGTACAGTCAGCCAGTCATTATTATGTTCAAATTGTTTGTAACCCTATTAATCTGTAGTTTATTCATTGAATTCATCTTGACTTAAAGCTAAGGTTTTCTAGTAATATCAAGAATGCAGCAAATTGTTTTTTGGAAGCTAATCAAGAAGTAGCTAGATTTGATTTTATTTGGATATATTCGTTGAAATTGTATGTTTCACATTTGGTGATTCTTAGAATCATAAACTTGCGAGATTTTGAATTTCGTTTTTAATGGTATAATTGATGTTTGTATGTAGGTTGAAGCTTCCTCTAAAGGTTCAAATTATCTGCTTGATTTTTGGGCTTAAATACATTTACCCCCCTCAAGTATATTCCGAATCCCACTTTCCACCCTAGCACGAAATTTGTGTATAAGTGGTATCCCATGTTAAAATTATCCCACTTTGCCTCCCGAATCCTAACGGACGTTAGAAACTTAATGAAATTGGTCATGTGCATGTTTGGATTCTGAATGATTGGGGAAGAAAGTCATAAATTGATGTTTGATTTTTGTGTATAAGTGATTTTTGGTAATGATTGTTGCTTGGGTTTCCATTAAGACTAATTTATTGTGTTTGCTGTTTGGATTCTGAATGATTGGGGAAGAAAGTCATAAATTGATGTTTGATTTGGTTCATGGTTGTTGGCTTGTTGGTGGTGGTTGTGGTGGCTATGGTGTTGGCTGTTTGGCGGCAGCAGTGGTTTGATGGTGGTGAAGACTTAGAGATTTTGATGGTTAAATGACCTTTAAGCCCTTTAGTTGTGGAGTCAAATGACTAAACTACCCATCACATGACATGAACATGAACATGATCATTTTCATTAAATTTCTAACATTCGTTATGACCCAGCGGGGTAAAGTGGGACAATTTTTAACTTTGGGTACCACTTAGACACAAATTTCGCGCTGGGGTGCAATGTGGGATTCGGTGTATACTTGAGGGGGGTAAATGTATTAAAGCTTAATTTTTGGGTCTAAGCAATTCTTAAACCTGTTTATTTCCCACCAGGATACTTTAACACTCTAGAAGCTACAGAGAGACATTGGTGGGTGATGCCTCAGATTTTGGGTAGAGAATATACTGCAATGAAAGACATCAAAAGAAACAGTGCAATTTGTGAATTTTCAACAATTGTTCCTGACCAATGTATTATTGAAAAGCAAATTAACAGGGTAACAAATGGTAGCTTCGGCAGCTTCAGAATGTTATCCTTACTTTTCAATGTAATTCCGGAATGCTTGTTACTCAAATTTCTCCTTGCTCAACAGAAAGAAGAAGGTAGTACATACGAAATTCCAGTTTTCTTGCTTCATATGGAGTATATCTTCTCTACTCTGTTTTAGTTCACAAACTTTTGTCATAATCATGTACTAGTATTTTTCTATTAGACATTTTAATATATTAATGATTTTTTTTTTCAGGTGGGAATTTTTATTTTGTGATTCAGAGAAGTAAGATTAAGGTAACCTGTAATTATATTTCTTTCATTGGTGTGTGTATACATGTATAGCTGTCTTTCTGCATTTGAAAAAGTTGGGACGATGGCGATAAAAAAGCAGTAGCATAGTTGTTTTTTTTTTTTGGTGGTTTTTTTTTTTTTTTTAAAAAAGAAAGTTCAGCATAAATTTCTGTTATTAAAGTTACATGACATTTTCTACAAGATGGAGAGACGTGTAGTTAGACTAACAGTAACAGTAGGTGCTTACAGCATCATTCAAGCAGTACATATATATTGAAAAAGTTGTGATGATGGTGATAAAAAGGGCAATAACCATATTTTAGTCACTGAACTTTAGCCTTTTTTCAAAATGTTCTTATAACCCAAAAAAATACAGTAAATGTATTTATTTTTGAGTAAAAATACCAAAAAGATAAATAAAAAATGATTATCACGAAGACAAATAAAGGTGTATTAATTTTTTTCTCTAATTATTATTATTAAGAGTATCTATCTATAATTTTTGCTATTTTAAATAAAAATTCTAGTGAAAATAAAATAATATCTATCTATAGTTGAGTAATGAACACCATTACTCAACTATACCACCTCCACCCCTCCGCCCCCTTCCTAAACCCTACCCCTGTTTACTTCCATTAACCTCCTCCGCCGCCCCTTCTTTTCTGTTTCTTGGATCCAAAGTCCATTCCCAAACCGGTGCCATGAGGAAAGCCATAAACACCAACAAGAACAGATTTCAATAACGGATATAGAATTCTTTTTTTCACATTAATCTAAATCTGATTGGTATATTGTTTCCGGTGATGGTGTTGAGGATTAGTGAGGTTTAAGTTGGAGAAAGGTCATTTGGCTGCTCTAATTTCTTCATAAAATGGTAACTCATCGGCCACTACAATTTCTTTGCCTTTTTACTTTTCAATTTCTGAGAGATTATTTTTTATGTGGGTGGGTTTTCAATTCATCAATTTTAATGGTTGTTTTGTTTTGACTTTAATCTGGGATTTTGTTGTTGTTGATGAAGTTACTGGTGGTGGTGGTGACAACACATTTATGATTTTGCATAAAGTTGAATTTTAACTCTATTAACTAAACCGTTAAAAATATGATGAAGGGCAGTTATGTGAGGTTAAGTGACTAACTTGATGTTTTTAACTAAATAAATTTTGGATGGAGTGAACACATTTTAAAATGTGGTATAGTTGAATGATGACAAAACCTTATTTTTGCCTTTATTTATTAACACAGGAGGAACAGTGCAGTGGCTCTTTATGTCATTTTGGGAGAGGTTTCTGGAATGACAAATCAGTACGTATTATTGTTGGTGGACGAACATTGTGCAAACTTATAGTTTCTTCACGTACAAGGGGGGGACCACATGCACAAGAGGGTTTACATGTCTTTTTTCATAGTCCTTGGAATGCTGCTGCTCTTCCTTGTATGCGGTTTCTGCGCCCAATGACGACTTGCCTACTTGAGGGATCAGAGGAGGATAGCAGTAATTGGTCTTCCCTTCCATTGCTCCTTTTATGGATGATTAAAGACAGGCTAGATTTTTTCGATAATGCCAAGGTAGTCAAGTTTGCCGTCATTGGTGGCAGGCATCTATAAACAATCCCACTAAATTGCAGACTGTTGGAGATGATGGCATGCCTTGGATCATGGTCAAGTCAAATGCTCGTGCAGAAGATGGTGGTAATAAGAAGTGTATGCGTGAGTTCATTAACTTAGAAAGATCAAAGAAATTTGTTGTTGAGATGCCTGAGTTTCAGCATTATTGCCATCCACTTTTCTCCAGCAAAGGATGGATTCTCTTTAAATGGACCACCAAGGGTCGAGAAGAAGATTCGTTGTTCTTGATAAACCCCTTGACAAAACGTAAAATACAAGTAGGTGACCTGGTGAGAGATGGTGATCTCAAAGGTCTTTGTCTCTATAAGGGATATTTCACCAACGGCCAGGATGGTTTTCCCAACTCCGTAGTCCTCTATTATACGAAAAATGGATTCAGAACAATAAGACTTTACATCACTACTATTACTTACCCTCCAGACGGTAGTGAATCTTCTTCTTCTGATCAAGTAGTGTGGACGAAGCAGTCTTATGTTGTCCAAGGGTTTTTCGGCGATGTTCCAGGTATGACAGTTATAAATTCCCATGTTTATATTCCGTGTATACACGGAGAAATGATTATATATGATATGAGTGATCAAACTTGGAAAGAGATACCAGCTCCTCCGTTAATCAGGCCATGCCGACCAGCATTTAGTTTTATGGAGCGTGAGGGGGATCTGGTCTTGTTTATCACACTTGCAGAAAAATGGTTCTTCAAATACAGTCATGCCCATAATTCTTGGCAAAGAATGGCAAACAATGATGTGTTGTGAAAATCACGTTCTTGCGCAGCGGAATAACGGATCAAGCCTTGAGAATGAATAAATAAGATGCAACACACACGAAAAGTAAATCACACACAAAAGAACACACAAGAATGTTAACCCGGTTCGTTGCAACGACAACTACGTCCGGGGGCGCTACCAAGCCAAAATATTCTCACTATAATATTTTCAGATGTTTACAATCACAGCACCAATTTGTTTCTAGGCTACCACATGTATTTATAGGATACAAGAAATCAAATCCTAGCAATAAAAGGATTCCTAACTTAAGAAAGTATTCTTCTTCCTTAACAAGTCTTCCCAAATATTCTTTGTCACAAGGAATCCCAAATTCAAGAGGAAATCGATCAAAATAGGAAAGCTGAATCGGTCGAGAATCGTACCAAGCGCGGCCGCCCTCCTACGAGCGCGTCCGCGCTAATATCCAGAAACTCCGGCTCCTTGCTCGACACTCAGGCGCGGCCGCTGCGGCCCTCGGCGCGGTCGCGCACATGGTCAGAAACTGCTCCTGCGAAATTCCTTCACGATTTCACTCCAAACCCAACAATCTCCCACACGGAGACAAACCATCCATGATACCTCGTCTTGAAACAAACAAATCTCGGTTTTCGGTGGCGGCTAATGCGTTGGTAGCGCCCAGGCCTCTTGTCTAGTTATCCAAGT
Source organism: Adenophora triphylla var. japonica (assembly GCA_022495995.1). Taxonomy (NCBI): domain Eukaryota; kingdom Viridiplantae; phylum Streptophyta; class Magnoliopsida; order Asterales; family Campanulaceae; genus Adenophora; species Adenophora triphylla. The sequence goes on along the minus strand of JAFEMH010004189.1, from coordinate 35,466 downwards.
GAATTGAAGGCGAGCAACGCTTCAACATAAGCTGTCGGTTCTACCATGCTCAGAGTCTTCATTCGAATGATCCTCCTGCACGTCCCCGCTCACTTGCGTGCTAACTATCGATCTGAGCAGCGCGAATCCACGTGCCCCACACAATCACAAGCTTGGAACCTTTGTGTGTTCTTTGCAACCCATCGCATCACCGTCCTAGATCCCGCTCCCATGTTGACCAAATTGGCTCCGCGTCGGCCGACTTCATCACCCAATTTTCTATCGACATACCGTTTAGTGAAATTTCTCCCACCGTGGCGATCTCGGCCACCACCATTCATCATTGGGATTCGCCTTCGTTTCCCCAACGACTCATGTTGCATGTGGTATACAACATATTTTCCACCCCGCCACGAGCCACCAAGCTAGCTCCGCGGTTTATCTTCCATGTCCCTTGCGGCCAAGAAGGTCACCACATGACCCTCAGGTATCAAGTTGCCTTATGGAAATCAAGTTCCTCTTCAAATCAGGAATATGTCGCACGTCACGTAGCCGCAAAAGCAGTCCCATCCGTTGCTTTGACCCGAACTACCCCCTTTCCAATGACCTTGGTGGATTATTGTCTCTAAACGAACGACCCCAAAATCACCGGAATGTCTTGCTCCATCCTTTACGCACTAGTGCACGAATGAAACGTCGAGCCGAATCCAAAACCCACGAATCCGTTGAGCTGCTCCCACCCAAGATTAATGCATCCGCTAACTCTTCGACAACATTCAATTCCTTCGCTCTGCTGACCGCCGGGCAACTTCTCCTAAAGTGCCCCTTCTCCCCACAATCGTAACAAGTAATCACCTTCTTGCCACTCTTACCCTTTTCACCGATATTCAGTGCTAGCCCCGATGTCCCTGCCTTACTCTTTCTACGAATTTCTTCGCCAAGAATCACATCAACGACATCCGCAAACTTCAACTTCACTTTTCTGTTGAAACGTTAAGCTGCTATCGCAGTCGTATCCCAACTTTCCGGTAAAGAAGAAAGTAAAATCAACGCTAGTACCTCATCATCAAGAGTAACAGCCACGGAAGACAGTTGGGTCGCAGTAGATTTGAATTCACTTATATGCTTTGTTGCCGACATGCCCTCTACCATCCTTATGTTCAACAGCTTCCTCATCAGATGAGCCTTGTTCGCCGCCGATGGTGCCTCGTACATGCTCGCCAACATCTGCAACATCTCCATGGTAGTCTTCGCCTCCAAAACATTCTTCGCGACATCCTTGGTCAACGTTTGCCTAACAAGCCCTAACGCTTTCCGATCCAAGATTTCGAATTTTGCTTCCTCTATGTCATCCGGCTTTTCTTTTAATGGTAGATACAAATCCTTGTTCCACAAAACATCCTCGATCTGCGTCTTCCAAAAATTGAAATCCGTCCCATCAAACTTTTCGATCAACACCTTATTACCATCCTCCAAAGCTCCCAAGAAATTCATAGCAAAAGATAACCCAAGCAATGATTCGACAAAACCAAGAGCTCTGATACCAGTTGTTGTGAAAATCACGCTCACGCAGCGGAAAACGGACCGAGCTAGGAGGAATAATAAGATGCAACACACACGAAAAGTAAATCACACACAAAAGAACACACAAGAATGTTAACCCGGTTCGTTGCAACGACAACTACGTCCGGGGGCGCTACCAAGCCAAAATATTCTCACTATAATATTTTCAGATGTTTACAATCACAGCACCAATTTGTTTCTAGGCTACCACATGTATTTATAGGATACAAGAAATCAAATCCTAGCAATAAAAGGATTCCTAACTTAAGAAAGTATTCTTCTTCCTTAACAAGTCTTCCCAAATATTGCTGTCACAAGGAATCCCAAATTCAAGAGGAAATCTGATCAAAATAGGAAGCCCAGAATCGATCCGAGAATCGTACCAAGCGCGGCCGCCCTCCCTACGAGCGCGTCCGCGCTAATATCCAGAAACTCCAGCTCCTTGCTCGACACTCCAGCGCGGCCGCTCTGGCCCTCAGCGCGGTCGCGCACATGGTCAGAAACTGCTCCTGCGAAATTCCTTCACGATTTGACTCCAAACCCAACATGATGATGCTAACAACCTGATGATTTTTGGGAAACATAACTATAGCAATCTCACAATACCAATACCAAAGGGTTTATATGATTATATGATTTTATACTTGCAAGGAGGAAAATGCCATATATATTGTTCTGATTATTGGTTGAAAAAAAATACTACTCTGTTATTAATGAACAACGTAGAAGCATTCTGGGTTGATATTGGTTAATCAACTGTGACTTGATATGGTTTGCGTTTGAAGCACTCTGGGTTGATTGATATTGGTTAATCAACTACGGCTTGATATGGATTTGTGTTACACCCCTTACCTGCTTTTCAGTAAGGGGGGGGGGGGACTCTACTAGACTACAACCTAGACCACCTGGGTGGTTATTTATGTATTTATATCAGGTGGGCTGTCTTGTTCATTATGGATTTGCTTTTGTTCTCAGTTATTTTTCACAGTTATAAAATGAGAAATTCATTTCTCATTTTACAATTTTATCATAGTTATAAAATGAGAAATTCTAGACTCACGTGGGACGGATGGAGTATACTCCCTCCGTCCCAGCCCAGTGTAAACTTTTGATCAACTTTGACCAACTTTGACTAATAATTTAAGACCATAATAATGATCCTAATAAAAATTTAAAAATTTGTTATTGTATCACGCTTAATAATATTAACAATAACATTTTTTTGGATTTTTATTAGGATCATTATTATGGCCTTAAACTATTGGTCAAAGTTGACCAAAAGTTTACACTGGGCTGGGACGGAGGGAGTATGTTATTAAAATTATTTTTTGACCCAATTTTTTTAAATACTCACTTGAAAATGTTTAAAATTGTAAAAACAAAATTATCTAATTATAAATCAAGGTAATAATTAATGACTTAATTTATTATTATTGTTTCATATTATCAAAAAAAAAGATATGTTTTTTGCTCATAAAAAAATAAATATTTAATTTAAGTTTCAATATATTTTTTGATGGATGTGGTTTTACTCATCCAAAAGATATATTTCCAAGCTTATTTGATGCTCGAAACCTTGGGAATTTAATGTATTTTCTAGTGTTTTGAAAGTACAGGGGTTGAAGTGCAACAATGTTGAAAACGGAGGATTTGAGCGTACTTTGGAAGCTTTTGGATCAAATTGCAATTTTGGAAAATTTGGGACAAAACGGAAATTATGAAGTTCAAGGACCAAATTGGAAATATTTAAAATTCAGGGACTAAATGGGAAATATGGAATTTTTGGACGAATTTGATATATAAAAATTCATGGGTTAAAATGAAAAAAAAAATCTCAAAGAGCGAAGTGCAAAAGAATTCATTAGAGTGGTCAAAGTGCGACGGCAAAATTGTGGGGCGAATCGAATACAAAATTGGTACAAAGCAATTTGGGGCCAAAATCATTTCCATGGCTGGACAATGCAGGCCAAATGGGATCAGTTGGGGCCAAGGTTGCTGGCCAAGGATACTCAAGGCTGGCCGAGGGAAATGAAGCCTTTGTTGGGCCAAAGCAGATGTGGGCCAAGTAGGTGCACGCCCATTGCTATTGGGCGCACGCCCGAAAGCTTTCAGATTGATACCAGGTGTACACTCAGTCAAAGTAGGCGCGCGCCCGGTATGTACGGACAGATGTAGCCAGTTTCCTTATTTTGGACGGATTCTAAAGATTTTCCACAGATTTGCATAGAATCAGCCACGGATTTCGGGAGATTTTCTATTTTGACTAGGATTTTGACCCTAATTTGTTTCCAAAAAGGATTTTCACCTCCCTCCTCCTATATAAATAACCCTAGACTAGTTTTTGATTATCTTTTATCTTTTTATTTTCTTGGGATCTTTGGATCTTTTATTCTTTTATTTTCTCTATATTTTTAGTTTAGCTTTTATTTATTTTTGAAGATGAAAGAACAAGGTTTTGCTTTATTTATTTTAATGGCCATTCAAGGCTAATTTATTTTATACATGGATTGAGGTGAGTAACAATTTGATCTTTATGCTAAGGTTTTAATTCTTACTATTTCTTTTTCGTTCTTGTTCTTCTCAACGGTTTTAATTTTGTTCTTGAGATCAATTGTATTGACCTAGCGAAATATACTTTTGATATCTTGAATTTATTTGGATACAAACCATTGCACTAGCGTGAATGATTTGTAATTTGACCATTGTTGAGAAGAATAGATTCAATTGAGGACCTACCGGAAATCAAACGAATCTAGGTTCCATTGTTCTTAAGTTTTTAATTGAAATTCTTGAATGTTCTTATTGACCTACCGGAATAAATAAACAAGATAGAATTAGGAGGGTTTTAATGTTCTTATTGACCTACCAGAATATATGAACATCTTAATCCTATAATTTTGTGAACGAACCCAAGAATGAGATTGAATCCTTTTCACATGAAATAAAAAGCATAAAGTGAAAATTGTTATGATCCCCAATCCATGAATCCCTTGTCTCTTATTATCTTTAATTTATTTATTTTGCTTTCTTAGTTTTATAATTCAATCAAATCAAAACCCCTTTTCTTTTGTTTTATTTTACACTAATTAAACCAATTTGTTCAACACTCAAATCTCTGTGGATTCGACCCTTGCTTGTGCATACTACTACAACGGTAGCTAGTACACTTGCTAGGTATTTTATTACAAGTGGATTTTTGTCCATCAAGTTTTTGGCGCCGTTGCCGGGGATTTGTTGTGATTTGAACAAGTTTATTTTGTTAGTGTATTGTAAATATTTTCTTTTATTAATTTCTTTTTAGTGTAAATAATTTTCTTTCTTTTTCTAGTTGTTTAAAAGAATTAACGGTCATGCATGAATCTAATTCTCGTGAGAAGTTGGTCGGGCAAGTAAAACAATTAATTGCTTTATTCAATGCGAAAAGTGCTTCGCCTAGTGCCAATTTAATACAAGATGCATGTTCCTGTTGTGGATTATACTCTCATGCTACTATTAATTGTCCGTCTAGGACATATTTTCCTGAGTATTCTCCACAGGTACAAGAGGGGAGTCCGTTCCATTCACAAAGTCAAGGATGGAACAGTTATGAGCCACATTACTATGAGCCTTCTCATCCTCAACTTGAAAAGCAACCATGGGAGGAAGCTATAGAAAGATATAAGGAGGAGAAACGACAACGGGATAGTCGAATAGAGGCAACCATGAGTAACATGTCGGCACAATTGGACAAATTGATAGAGGCAGCGAGGAATCAAAATTCGACCATAATCCATGCACAACCCAAAGAACAACTATTGGGGGACACATTGGGGAACTTTGTCTATGAAGACTCCGATGAAGAACTTGAGAACGAACTACAACAAGAGCCACTTTTGGAAAATGAAACGGAGGATTTTGTCTATGAAACCTCCCATGAAAATTCTAGTGAAGTGCAATTGTATGATAGTTCGGGTTGTATGGAGACGGAAGAAATTATAGAAACATCATGGCATGAGCAAGTTGATGAAATTGAGCTTGCTCTTTATGGTGAGATGCGGGGCAATGAATTTCAAGAAGATATGGTCACTCTCGCCAAGATCGACAAGCCATGTTTGAATGAACACCAACCTCTACTCATGGAAAATGCCGATGACGAATCCTCTATCATTTTGATGATCCCCCCCATCTTTGAAGACGGAGAAAGTGGCAAGGACTCCCGAGAGAAGAAGCCCAAGAAACTTAAAAGTCTAAAATTTCCTTGGGCACAAAATGATCTCAAAGCGCGAGGAATTTACATGGGGCTTACTCTGAAAATAAGGACCCGCGAGACAGTGAAGTGGGCCAAAGGACGGAAGGCTAAGGCCAAATAGACGTAATTAGGAGCAACGGTCAGGCTAACGACCTTAACCAAATGCGCTAATTGGGAGGCAACCCAAGTAGGTACGTTTTATTTGTTTTATTTATTTGTTTTGTTGTGTCATATCGTCCTTTGAATCCAAGGCATGTTTTTGTTCTCTTTGCTATGAGGACATAGCATGTTTTGAGTTTGGGGGTAGATATCTCTCCGAGTTTGTGGGTTTATAGGGGAGTGTATATAGTGTCACCCTCCAAAAAAATAGAAAAATTTATAAATTTTTGTTCTCATTATATGTTTGGAAGTTGGCCAACGTCCGTGATGATTTAAGAGAGTTTTTTGATTGAGTTTTGCTAGTTTGTGCCAATTTGAATATGTTAACTAGAATTGCATTAATACATGTAAAACACAATTGCACCACCATTCACTTCCATATGATTTTTCTTGATCACTGTTACCAAATTAGGAGACCTTTATAGGATCACTTTGACATTCTCGGGGTCCCTAGAACATGTTTGCATGACTGTCAATAACACATCAATTAGGCTATTCGGGAAGTGATATGTGGCTATTTTCTTTGAACCCTATTTGTGAGCCTTTAACTTTCTCGTCACTTATATAAAAAATTTCCGCTAGAACCCCCTTTTGAGCTTGAAAAAGAATGGAATCTCTCACAAAGTGGGAGGTTATTTTAGACCACCATTCGCCTTCTTTTGTACACTTATTATCCTACCCTTTTAACTTATACACTATTTTCTCACCTTTTCAAGAAAGTGAAATTAGGGAATGAATGGGAATTTTGGGGGATGTTTTGAAAATCAAAGGATTGAGTGGAAATTGGTCATGAAAAGAAAGAAAATGATTATGTTATGTATTGAAAAGAGGGGCTTAAGCAAAAGTATTGAATGCACATTCTCCGTGATATATTTGTGCAAAGAAAAGAAAAAAAAATGAATGAAAAGAAAAAAAAAAAATTGCCTTGCCCTCTCTAATGTTGAAGTGGAAAGCGATCAAAAAGAAAAAAAGGTGATCGAGTACAAGTTTGAAAGTGTACAAAATTATAAGTTTGGGGGTTAGAGTGATAATTTCAATGTGAGGATGTATGATGAAGACTTTCTAGTTTCACTTGCTTGACTTCGTATGTCCTTATCTTCATTTGTAACTGTGAACCTAGCCCGCGTTTATCGCGATACATTACAAACCATAAAAGTCATATTTGATCCCTAAAGAGTAGCCGGGTTGACAGTTTTGTTTAAATATGCATATGAGTGTCCCTTGTGCAGAAATTTCATCTTAGTATCATTGATTTAGAGCATGTGGTTAGTGACCCTATAAAATATCTTACTTTGGTGACAATGATCTCCCATATTTCATTCATCATTTAGGCCGAGGTGGAAAATTGTGGGTTAGATGCATTAATGTAATTATAATTGCATATTCTCATTGGCACTTATTTAGCATATGTAAGTGAGAATCTGAGACTTCTTTGACCGACAACCTTGTATATATTGAGAACATATCAAAAATATTTTCTGTTGATTGTTTTTATTTGTTAGGGTAATTTTGTTTTTTTTGTTTATTTCTTTTGTTTTACTCGAGGACGAGCAAAAGATAAGTTTGGGGGTATTTGATGGATGTGGTTTTACTCATCCAAAAGATATATTTCCAAGCTTATTTGATGCTCGAAATCTTGGGAATTTAATGTATTTTCTAGTGTTTTGAAAGTACAGGGGTTGAAGTGCAACAATGTTGAAAACGGAGGATTTGAGCGTACTTTGGAAGCTTTTGGATCAAATTGCAATTTTGGAAAATTTGGGACAAAAAGGAAATTATGAAGTTTAAGGACCAAATTGGAAATATTTAAAATTCAGGGACTAAATGGGAAATATGGAATTTTTGGACGAATTTGTTATATAAAAATTCATGGGTTAAAATGAAAAATAAAATCTCAAAGAGCGAAGTGCAAAAGAATTCATTAGAGTGGTCAAAGTGCGACGGCAAAATTGTGGGACGAATCGAATACAAAATTGGTACAAAGCAATTTGGGGCCAAAATCATTTCCATGGCTGGACAATGCAGGCCAAATGGGATCAGTTGGGGCCAAGGTTGCTGGCCAAGGATACTCAAGGCTGGTAGAGGGAAATGAAGCCTTTGTTGGGCCAAAGCAGATGTGGGCCAAGTAGGTGCACGCCCATTGCTATTGGGCGCACGCCCGAAAGCTTTTAGATTGATACCAGGTGTACACCCAGTCAAAGTAGGCGCGCGCCCGGTATGTACGGACAGATGTAGCCAGTTTCCTTATTTTGGACGGATTCTAAAGATTTTCCACAGATTTGCATAGAATCAGCCACGGATTTCGGGAGATTTTCTATTTTGACTAGGATTTTGACCCTAATTTGTTTCCAAAAAGGATTTTCACCTCCCTCCTCCTATATAAACAACCCTAGACTAGTTTTTGATTATCTTTTATCTTTTTATTTTTTGGGATCTTTGGATCTTTTATTTTTTTATTTTCTCTATATTTTTAGTTTAGCTTTTATTTATTTTTGAAGATGAAAGAACAAGGTTTTGCTTTATTTATTTTAATGGCCATTCAAGGCTAATTTATTTTATTCATGGATTGAGGTGAGTAACAATTTGATCTTTATGCTAAGGTTTTAATTCTTACTATTTCTTTTTCGTTCTTGTTCTTCTCAACGGTTTTAATTTTGTTCTTGAGATCAATTGTATTGATCTAGCGGAATATATTTTTGATATCTTGAATTTATTTGGATACAAACCATTGCACTAGCGTGGATGATTTGTAATTTGACCATTGTTGAGAAGAATAGATTCAATTGAGGACCTACCGGAAATCAAACGAATCTAGGTTCCATTGTTCTTAAGTTTTTAATTGAAATTCTTGAATGTTTATATTGACCTACCGGAATATATAAATAAGATAGAATTAGGAGGGTTTTAATGTTCTTATTGACCTACCGGAATATATGAACATCTTAATCCTATAATTTTGTGAACGAACCCAAGAATGAGATTGAATCCTTTTCACATGAAATAAAAAGCATAAAGTGAAAATTGTTATGATCCCCAATCCATGAATCCCTTGTCTCTTATTATCTTTAATTTATTTATTTTGCTTTCTTAGTTTTATAATTCAATCAAATTAAAACCCCTTTTCTTTTGTTTTATTTTACACTAATTAAACCAATTTGTTCAACACTCAAATCTCTGTGGATTCGACCCTTGCTTGTGCATACTACTACAACGGTAGCTAGTACACTTGCTAGGTATTTTATTACAAGTGAATTTTTGTCCATCAAGTTTTGTTTAGAATTCTTTTAATTTTGAATCCTTTTACTTATGAATTTTATCAATAAACACCTTAAAAGGAAAATTAACTTCAAACTAACTAGTCTGTTAACATTCATTGACTAGATCGTTAGATTTTAACGAGTGTTAAAAAAATAGGTCAAATTAAAAATGAAACTAAAGTACGCAGGTCACATTGGTTGTTTTTGAAGTACGCATATCAAATTGACTATGCCCAAATAGTACACGGATCAAAATGGCTAAAAACTCTATTGATCGTTTCGATAGTACAAATGTTAATATGCAAAAAATGAATAGTACGGAGGTTATTTTGGCAGTTTACTCTAGAAATTATATACACACCCACCAAATTAGTAAATTCCCCCACCATTTTTATTTCAGAAATGTCATTTAATAAAATTAACTTTTTTTAGTTAGTAGTATGACTAATATTTTCTATTTCAATATTCATGGGTATAATTACTTATTAAAATATTTTTATTATTTATTTATTTAGTTAGTTAGTTCTTTAAAGCACAAATTTATCAAATAATATTCTTCTTTTAAAAGATAATATTTGTAAAAAAACAGGTGATCAAGTGATGTTAATGTCACTTCCTTTATAAACATTTTAAAACTTTGATACATGGTATTGATATTGAAAATAAAGGTGAATATTTCACTAATAATTTTATATTTTAATAAATATTTCAATATGTACAATTCAATTTGTTAGCTATAAGTGTAATATTATTGGATTAATACAATGACATTTTTGTTGAAATAAATATCTTTAAATTTATATTTTCTTAAATTATTATTATTTTTATATCTTTTTAGTTAATTTTTCATATTTATTTATCCGTGTGTTTAACGCACGGGTGTAAAACTAGTTAATCCTAACCACCATTGATTTTCTTGGGCAATTCTTCTTCATCCCTCTTTCACATATACTACATGGTTTGAGTAAATTAATTTTTGGTGATCCGACTTATCTTTATTGGATCTCGATCCATGAGTTGTTTATATTTGAAGAAGATGAAGAATACTGCGGAGATCCAAAAGCAGTCACAAACTCTGAAAAAGACTATTTCTCTTCAAAATTCTTCCTCAGCAGATTCAACAAATTAAATTACGTTTTAAACTTTTCATGTTTGATATAATTTTTTTTTTTCCAAGGGAGTAACATATTCATCTTTGTGAATTCAGTAGTTTTCACACCTGCTACTCTTAATGTCACAACCAACAAGTTATTCTTCCTTCTTTCTTTGCACTTAGATTTTCAGAGAGTTAAAATTTGGTGTTTTGTGGGTTGTTTGGAAATACAGAGTAGTCTAATAGATCAAATGATGTTCAATTACCTATAAGCACAGGAGGCAAAGCAACAACCAACGAAAAACGCCAACACTGGTGCCTGCTCGAGGAGCGATCTGGGCGAACCGAGCTTCTAGTAGCTCCTCGCTCATACCATAAATAATCACACTTGGAGCTAGGGGCCACTGATGAGCCCGGACCTGCTGGACCGGGCTCACGCTCGATCTGATCCAGGGAACCGGTGATGTGGCATTCCCTAGACCGCCGGAGTCAAGACCGCGGACAGATAGACCCCTGAGGTCAAGATCGCGCTCCTCTCCGCATCATCCTACTCCAGACCGGAGGGATCCTGACCGCTGGATTGGTGCCCGCAGGAGGTATGACCGCTCCATCCGTGCTCGCGTCAAATACCTTTGACCGCGCCCAAGATGTTGACCACGGGCTCATACCTGCCTCCCGGTTATCTCACCTGCCTCTCGGTTAAGGGCAAACCTTACTGAGCAAGTTAGCTTACTGGCTCTGACATGCAAGTGGCTGGCTCACTCCTATCGCATTCAGTGCGGCTCAGTCAGGCGCCTATAATGGCATTAAATGCGCCGCGCCGGATACACGGCTCTTGTCCACATCAGCGATATCCCCTCTGACAGAGGATTCTCCTTCCCTTACAGACCCAATCAGATGCGGACACGTGTATGCGGTCAAATACCAAAGTGCCCCTTAAGGCTGACCTCATGGCTTACGTCAGCGAGCAGCTCCCCATTGCCTATAAATAGAAGACCTTTGTCCCCTTGGACAAGGTAAGTTCCAAATATATTGAGTAAGCCATATTATTCTCAAATCCTAAACACTCCCACATACTCAAGACATTCAACGCCTTATATTACTCAGTATTCTTACTCTCACACCCGAGGGCCTGAGTTGGAGTAACATCCAACTTTGACCTTAACGGTGTTCTTTTGTGTTGTGTTATAGGTACATCCATTCACTAAATATATCCTAACAGATATCCTCGAACCGCTCTGACCCTGAATAGCTTGGCGTCATCAGTGGTTCCATTGCCGGGAAAAACAATTTTGTTTCTCATAGAATCCTTGTTTTCAGACACCCCTCGTGTTCTAAACAAACTGTCAAAAGTCTCTTCTTTTCAGTCATTTTCTTTTCTTTTCCAAAAACATGTCTAAAACCTTGGAAAATGCTGGTCATTTGACCATTGAGGAGGAGGACCATGCATCCCCTTCCAACATCCATAAAGACAAACCCACTACCTCTGTTTTTAACAGGATGGGGGCTCGTTCTCAGCCACAAAAAAGCCTTCCCCGGCTCAACGAGTTATACACCGACTCACTGATGAAGCACGTGCTGAGAAAGCCCAAGCTCTCCTAAACAATAGCCCAAAAGCTCCCCAAGCTCAGATAAAAGCCACCACCTTAAACACTCCCCTCTCCCCGGACCAGATTCTTAAGAGGCAAGAGATCTTGGCCGCCAAATCCAAACTGGTCGCTGAGGCCATGGCCATTAATGATGCCCAGACGGAGATGTTTGAAATGGAGGCAAACGGCGGAATACCCATCCCACAAGGGTCCCAAAGGTTCTCCCAACTAGCCCCTGCTAACTCGCTTGCTAGCCAAGCTAGGGGGCAAAACGGGATGAACCAGCCCTTGACCGCGGTCAGATGCCCAGACGCAGTGTTGTATATGTGGATAACAGCGAGGAGGTAGGCGAAGAGGCACAATGAAATCGTCATGCGAAGCCCCAAGCCAAACCCCTGGGTCACTCCGGGGAAAGGGTCGTGGCTCAGCGTACTAAAAAACAAAAGGTGGACAATCAGAGCCCTGAATTTGTCAAATTCATGAACGAGATGTGGGAGACCCACCAGAAGGCAGCCCAGAGATGTGGCCGCACAATGGATGCCTTCAGCGACAAGATCGCGCGGGCACCGATTCAGAAGGGAAAGCCCCCCAGATGGAAACGTACGATGGCTCTAAAAGTGCCAAGAGCCTGTTGGGTTTCGAGGGTCCATGCGCAGCGGAAGAATACAAATTAACTCGAAAAACTCGAAGCCTAGGATCCGTTCTAGATGATTAATTAAGAAGTATGAAATAGAATAACCAACCTTGTGTGCTTTTGTCGTTGATAAACGCGTTCCAACCCAGATTGATGAACTAGTGAATCCTCGATGAACGATTCTTGAATCACGAACGTTAGATCTTGATTGGCGAAGATCCTCTATGTGTATCCACGCGTTGAACGAACCCTAGAACAATTCTAGGTGGATTGCTAGATCCTTTGATTGAAACTCCTTTCAATCAATGAAGAATTATGGAATTGGATTGTATTTGATTCTCAATTCTCAATTGAAATCTCTCTCTTTTGTGTTTCTCTAAACCCAAAACGTAAGTGTGACTGCTAGGGCAACCAAGGGTTTGTATTTATACGTTATAAATATTTTCCCTTTGCAAAAACCCTAATTTTAAGTCAATTACGTATCAGTCCAGCGCCGACGAGACGACTCGTCCCCCAGGGCACGAGTCGTCCCCTTTCACCAAGCTTCTGATACAGGCGTCCCCCTTAAGGGGAATAGTTGGTTCTGGCCCAGGGCACGAGTCGTCACTATGGGCACGACTCGTCCCCATGGGCACGAGTCGTCCCTCAGGACACTCCCTCTGATTCATTCGTTCCAGGCCAAGGGAATAGTTAGTTCAGGCCTGGGGACGAGTCGTCCCCTGAGTACAGAAAATCCATATTCTTCATTTTTGACAATTCGTTCGATGCGTGTGACCCCATAGGACTATATTATGTTGGCAATGAGTTCGATCACATCGATCCTCATAAGACATGAGCGGACTCTAGCAAGCCATCATGCCTACCCAAATAATATAACATTAAGTTCGATTTCCTACATAGAACATATCACAATCCCATTGTCACACGATGTTATATTGAACATGAGTCATGGTCTATGTCAACTCATATTGTTCAATGCTTTCTCGTTACTAAGTAAATTGATCAATCGAATGTAATTAATCACATTAATTCATTCGGACATGGCCATGTACATCATCAATCTTACTTACGAGTGGCCTAGCAAACATCTCTCTTTACGAGGGACAAATTTCCATCTTGACTTATCATTCTTCCCAACAAGAATCCTATCATGCCAATAATAGCCCTTATTGTTATCCGGTTAAAGATAACGTTAAACTATATCAAACATAATATTCATCGAGTGGAAGACGATGATAATCTCAGGTCAAAGGATATCAATGATATAACTATATGAGATTTAATTATGACATTTAACCATGACATAAATCTCATAATGGGTCAAGTCCAGTACCTTGTTCTCTAACAAATACCCATGAATCTAATGTGCATCTCCATGCATATAATCATCATATGATTATCCATTAGACTTCATACTAGTGCTTCATAAGTACTAGGGACACGATTAGTATAAAGTAAACATGCAAACATATATAATAATCAAAATGATAATCTCTCATATAAATGAATAATGACATTACAAATAAGTCTATCTCTATAGGCCTAGGGCACTAACACCTAGAGTCTCCCACTTGCACTAGGTCCAATCATTCATGTATCTTATACCCATGGACCTAACATGACCATCATGTTTAGCTTGTGGCAAAGGCTTGGTGAGAGGGTCCGAAATGTTGTCATTCGTTGGTACCTTGCATATCTTGACGTCCTCCCTTTCACAGATTTCTCGAATGAGGTGGAATGGGAAAGAGTGATTGCACAAAGGCTGAGAAAAATTGTGGATATTTCGGATAACCAATTTGGGTTTATGCCGGGAAGATCGACTATGGAGGCAATATATCTTACGAGACAAACAATGGAGAAATATCGGGATCAAAAGAAAGATTTGCATATGGTTTTCATTGATTTGGAGAAGGCGTATGATAAAGTGCCAAGAGAGGTACTTTGGTGGGCATTAACAAAGAAGGGTGTTTCAAAGAAATATATTGATATTATCAAGGACATGTATAATGGAGCTAGTACTTGTGTACAGACTAGTGTTGGGAAGACTGAAGAGATCCCTATAAAGATTGGAGTGCATCAAGGTTCCGCACTTAGCCCCTTTCTTTTTGCTTTGATAATGGACGAATTGACGAGGTCAGTCCAAGATGATATACCAAGGTGTATGTTGTTCGCAGATGATATTGTGTTGATTGATGAGACAAGAGAGGGTGTTGAAAGTAAATTGGAGTTGTGGAGACACACTTTGAAATCTTGAGGTTTTCGACTAAGCAAAAGCAAGACTGAATATTTGGAGTGTAAGTTTAGCAGAGTTGGAAGTAGGGAGGCAGGGGCGGTCACATTTGATGGAAATATTGTCCAAGCTTCTGAGTTTTTTCGCTATCTTGGATCCATTATCCAAAAGGATGGAGAATTAGATGGTGATGTGGCTCATAGGATTAAAGCAGGTTGGTTAAAGTGGAAGAGTGCCACAGGGTTTCTATGTGATCGCGGCATGCCCAATAGATTAAAGGGAAAATTCTACCGCACGGCAATTAGGCCGGCAATGCTTTACGGCACCGAATGTTGGGCCGTGAAACTGTGTCACGTGCATAAGATGAATGTGGCGGAGATGCGTATGCTTCGATGGATGTGCGGTCATACAAGAAAGGATCGATTGGGGAATGAGGTGATCAGAGGTAAAGTAGGAGTTGCGCCCATTGAGGATAAAATGAGGGAAAATCGTCTGAGATGGTTTGGACATGTGAGAAGGAGACCGAGTGATGCACCGGTTAGGAGGCCGGAACAGTGGAGAAATGATAAAATGGCGAGGGGTAGGGGAAGACCCAAACAAACTTGGATTAGAGTTATTGAAAATGATATAAGTTTACTTGGAGTGGATGAAAGTATGGTGTTGAAGAGGCCGGAGTGGAGGGCAAAAATCCATGTGGGGGGTTGATTATTTTTTTATTTATTTTTTTATTTTTTTATTTATTTTATTTATTTTTATATTTTATATTTTTTATTTTTATTTTATTTTATTTTATTATTTTTATTATTATTATTATTTTATTTTATTATTTTTTTCCAACAACAACCTTTTCACACGATGACATATGATGATTCATGTTAGCCGACCCCAAATTATTTTGGGACTAAGGCTTTGTTGTTGTTGTTGTTGTTCTTGTTCTTGTTTTAACTCGCTTTTTTCTTACATCTTTTCTTTCACGATGACACATATGAGGATTCATGTTAGCCGACCCCAAATTATTATGGGACTAAGGCTTAGTTGTTGTTGTTGTACTAGTTAAATGCCAGAAATAAATAAACATTAGACTCCAAGCATTTTGATGTGGTAAAATGGCTTCAGCATAGAGTATGAATGAGAGATCTTAGAAAAAAGAAAAATACACTTAAGCAGCATAAGCTTACTTCTGGTATAACACATTTGACCTATGGATTTGTATGAAATTCCTAGGATAGTTCAAATTAATTAAAACCTTATTATACATCACCTGAAACTAATATTCAGTTAGTATCAAGAGGTGATAGAACCAGGCATGCAAGAATACAAGGACACACGATTCTTGATTCAATTCCATAGAGCATATTAAAAGCACAGAAACAAATTTGACCACGGTAATATGAAGGAACAGACTCCACCATCAAAGGACAGGTAATTTGAAGAAACAGATCTGGCACCTCATTTTCAATCCCCTATAGAAATATATTTATTGATGAAGAGTTAAAGAATCTAACTTTCAAAGCAAAGCTTTAAGTTTTTCCTTATCCAATCGGGTCTTGCAACAAACTTGGACTTCATATTGAGCTCCAAATATCCGCTGGCGTTTCAACCAAAAATACTTGTTGCGCAGTTCATTCTTGTCAGTCTTTATGACCAGAAGATTTTTCCTGACTTTCATTTGAAATTGTTCTCTCGACTTTTTGTCAATGTGAGGCGATCGTAACACAGTGTATATTGTTCGTGTTGTAGGCAATCGAACTCTTGATGTGTGTGGAGGAAGCTCGTTAGGATGGTAACCCCTCCTCTCTACCTTTGAAATTCTAATTTTCAGCTCAACATTCTTTATAGCTTCATCAGCTGTATATCAAATCAGAAAAAAAAAAAAATCATCGAGATTTAATAACACAAAATTAAGAATCTCAGCAAACAATGTCAAAATCAAAAAACAAAAAACAAAACAAAACACAATTGGAAGCAAAAATGAACTGATCTATAGCTGCATTTTACACTCCATTACTATAAATTTCAAAAACACTACTAACTCTGTCCCAAAATGAACAATCAATTTTTTTTTATTTTTTTGAAATTTGCTTATGATCAAGAGCAAATTTTAAAAAAATTGGTCATTCATATTGGAAATGAGGTAGTAGTTTATTTACATGTAATCGAATGGCATCAAATTTCAACCAATTACAGGTTAACGTTACATAAAAAACAGAAAATGAAGAATCTAAATGTAATTTTGTGACTGGAACGAAAACAGGAACGCATTTGATCGGTGGCAAAATACCAAATTATATACAAAACGAGAACCGAATTTCTAAATGCATCAAATTTATTTCAAAATCAAGCTAAAGCAAGATGATCAAAACGATTCGGAATCAAAATAGGCACGAAATTAATCTTCCGAAACACGTCTAAATGCATAAAATCTAAGAGAAAAAATCGAAATTGCCGATCTATAAAGTAAGATGAAATATCAACTCATGAATTAGGGATTAGAAACAAGAATATACTTACCGGAGAAGAGATCGAGTTGGCGGCGATCAACGTCAAGGTCACGACTACCGCCATCATGAGTGGTGGTGCTGAACGAGCGCGTAGCGGAGGCGGAGCTGATAGGAACGCGAAGCTTACTGAGAAGTGATGAGTTGAATGAGCCGGCGGCTCGCCTGAGAGCCATGGCAAAGAGTAGCTTTGGAATTGGATCGGAAAACGGTTACAGAGGTTGCCGTCGCCGAGCTGTGTTTTGGAGAGAGATGAATTCCCTTGGGAGAGGCTATGGAGTAGAATTTAGGGTTTCAGGTGTTTGGGCTTTTCCGATTTAACTTGGATCTTGCTAGCTAGGTGAATTATTAATTTTTATATATTTTTGAATTTGAAATAAATTATTAATTTTTATATATTTTGAATTTTTAAAAAAAGAAGTCTTCAATGAGTTGTCTCAATATATTTTTTTCATAGTCCATTATATTTTACCAAAGCTAAAAGTTTGAGAAAAGCAAAAATATTTATGATTTTTTTCTATTTAAAATCAATCTTTTCAAAATTATCGTTAGTTTCAAAATGATCATTCATTTTGACAATTCAAGTAGTTTTATTATTAGCATTGTAATATAATATTGAAAGATTTGTAGCTAGGACCGTAACCAGTTGTGTGATGGCTCATCTGCACAGTTGTTCACATCTCAGACTATTATTCAAAAAAGGAGATGATCATCAATCAAGGGGGATATGTCTCTTAGATGTTCAATCAAGAGAGATACATGAGATGATCATCACGGAGAGATATGGCAAGTTTAAGGGAAGTTTGATAGAATGGTGAGTAATGCGTTAAGCGGGAGTTTGTCTTTCCTTATGGTGATTACAAGTATTGATCAGAACCACAAAAATAGGGGGAGATTGAAAGAGTATGTTTATACTCTTGATATCTTTTATTTTTCCGATTCTGGTAAGTTTGAATTTGATAATCTCGGTTTTGCAGTTTTTGTCGATAATCACAAAAATAGGGGCAAATTGAAAGAGTATGAATATACTCTTGTAATTGCTTTTTGTTTTTGTAATTATGATTTGTATATTTAGTATATAAATATATTAGGATTAATTGTAAATAAAGTTTGACTAACATATTAATCATTTATTGTTTAGTTAATGTTTGTGTTATTTTAGGTAACCTTTCAAGGAAGGAATGTTTTTGAAGACATGGGCTGGCTCCTAGTTTTCCGGATATCAAGGAGTAATTGACTCCTTACAAAACAAAGAGTCAATGAGTTATAAAAAGAAGATGATGTCTCCTTCCTTGTTCACGCCTTCTAAGAGAGAAAATTAGAACATTCATATTTTCCTAGAGGTGTTTTTTTTTTTTTTCTGTAATATACAATTATACAGAGATGCAGACAAATGTCCACACAGTTGTGCGATCATCTCAACACACATAATCCGAGAGACCTTTTTAGGGAAGAAAGTCTCTTGAAAACAATGACCTTTATGAAAAAATCAATCAATCGTTTATTAGTTTCAGCAAATTCACAACTAATAATTTTTTGTTCAACAATATCTATAGTATAAATGAGGGAAGCCCAATGAACAGTTGTATGAACAGTTACAAGTGCGAAAATTTCCATTTTGCCCTCACTATTTTGTCACTTTCCCATTTTGCCCTTAAAAAATTTTTTTTTTTTTAAAAGATAAAGATAGAGAGAAAGGGAGATATACATAGAAATAGCGAGTGCGTGAGATAAAGACCGAAATATAGTGAGAGAGAGTAGGAAGCGACCTTATGTGAACGTGAAGTTTATGGCCGCGCCGTCGTATGAAATTGCTGATTTGGTCGGCAAAGTTTGGTGCAGTGGCAGGTATAGCGTTTATGATGTAGTTAAATCGGCAGGGAAGATGAATCAAGAGAGTACATAGAAGATAGAGAAATCAGGTCGACGAAATTTTGGATGTCGTCGCCGGCGTGGATTTTTGTTGATTTTGTAGGCGAAATTTGTTGCAGGCGAGTTAGGGTTTGCTGGTTTTATTGAAGCGGGCGAAGGAGAGAAGGTAGGTTTTGATCGTTAATAAATTGGGTATGAGATGAGATTGAAAAGGAATGTTTGGGTGTAGGGTTAATTGGTTTTAGGCTTGAGATTGGGCTTTATAACTGGGATGGTGTAATATGAATTTTGGTTTTATTTTTGTTGGGCTTTAACTGAGATTGGGCTTTAACTAGGATCGTTAAATTTTTTTATTTTTTTTTAAATTAAAAAAAAATTAAAAAAAGAAAAAAAAGACACGGGCTTAAAAAAAAATAAAAAAATTACGTGTCCTCGGACACGGGCTTATTCTAGTCTCTAACAAAATGAAGTCTAAAATCTAGATGCTTAGGAGTAGAACATTGAACAGGGCCATTTGCCATATCTATGATACTTTTAGCATCACAAAAAATAGATAAAACTTTGTTTTTGATTTCATAGTTTTTGACCAATTTGTTCATCCAAACAAGCTTAGTGCACCTACTACCAACTGCTACACATTTTGATTCAGCAGCTGATAGCATAACAAAAGTTTGTTTCCCATTATCCCATGAATTCAACTTATTTTTGAAATCTCCAACATTGGTGCTTTTGGAATCAATGATTATCTCCCCCTCAAATGCCTTAAAACATGCCTCTGAATTAGATTCATCATTGTCAATACAACAATATGAACGTACCTGAGTGTACACAGATTGTACACTTACCAAACCTGCAAGGTCACGGTAATTGACCCTTCTTCCTCGTGTTTTCATGCCTTCATCCACTTCCCCAATGATCTGGGAGGTAGGATGATTTTCTTGTATTCTGGACGGAGTGTCCTTCTCTCTGCTTACTTCACTTTCATAAGTTTCAGAATTTGAACCTTGGCTTTCAGTTGACAGAACACTTGTGCTGTCAGTTGTGCGAACAACAGGTTGAACAACTGTTTGCACAGCAGACTTTTCTGCAGTTTTATTCACCTCTGCTGGTTCAGATTTGTCATTAACTAGTTCTGGATTCCAAGCACAACCTGCAATATCATCCTCAGCAGTTTTGACAACAAGATCAGTAGCATCATCAAAAATCGATTTAAGGTACGAAAGATTTTCAACCAACTTGTAACAATGATCTGAGGATCTTACTCCAGTCAAAACACATATATTTGAATCATCAAAGACCTCACACATCTTCTTATCAAATTTGACATGTAGATCATCATCACACAATTGGCTTATGCTTATCAAATTAGCCTTTAGCCCATCAACATGCAACACATTATGCAACATAGGTAAACCTTCTACATGCAACGTACCTTTGCCAATGATCTTAACTTGAGTTCCTCCACCGAAGTTGACTTTCCCACCTTTGAATGGTGCGTACTCATTGAAATTTTCACGTGACCCGATCATGTGGCGAGAGCAGCCACTGTCAAAATACCAGGACCCTTCAACACTATTCTTAAGAGAAGTGAAGGCCACCTGACAGTTCACGATTTCCTTTCTTACCCAGCCTGTTTTTCTTCCAGTTTTGGGTTGTGTGTACAGTTGTGTGTTCGGTTGTGCACACAACTGTCTGCCCAAGTGTTCACTGCCCAAATGTTCACCATTCTTCATAAGTTCAAGTTCCTGTTTCAACTTATAGCAATATGGTCGAATGTGACCAGGAACAAAACAATGATGGCAAACAAATTGTCTTCGCCTGTGACCTTTCCTTTTATTTTTTAAAACATTTTTCTTTTCAACTTTGGAAGAACTCTCACCCTCTTTGACAAAATTGTGACCTCCATAGCCAAATTCAGATTTTCCTTGATTATCCAAATTCAAAACTTTTTCCAACATAGCCTTACCATTGTTAAGATTAGTTTGAATTTCAGTTTCTCTTTTAAGCTCAGTTTTGAACTTTTCACACTCAATATCTTTCTTTGTGAGTAAAACTTCCAACTTGGCTATGTAGTCCTTTTGAGAATCACTCTCCTTAGATAAACACTCAACCTCAGATTTTAGGTTGAGATTTTCAGCAGTTAGTTTCTCATTTACCTGTTTAAATACCTTGAGTTGCTCCATACGTTTAGCCCATTCAGCGTGGAGTTCAACATAGGTATTGTGCAAGTCCTCATAGGTAGCACACTCTTCGTCTTCTGAATCATTATTAGTTTCACCAGTAGTAGAAGAATTCAAGCAGGTATACACACTGTTATCAGTTGTGTAGTCAGTTGTGTGGCAAGTTGTGCGATCAGAGTATTGCACAACTTCCACATCCGAATCACTATCAGACAATGTGATCTGAGATGAATGCCATATGGACATATTTGCAATCTGTTCATCATCATCAGAATCACTTAAGGACGTAGAAAAACTCATTCCCCTTTTCCTTAAGGTATTGGCACATTCATTAGCAAAATGTCCAAAATCTTTACAAGCCCTACACTGAATTGACTCGATGGGCTTTTTACCTTCCACAAAAGGTTTCTTTACAATGCTCTCCCTTTTAGATAAATCAACCGTGGAAGAAGGAGAGTATGATGAAATAGAAAACTTTGTTGATCGTTTCTTTTTCAACATGTTGTTGAATTTTTGTGTTATCAATTCACACTCATCTTCTCCCAAGTTAGACTCATCTATATCATTAGACAGTTGAACAAGATCCTGAGATACTTTGAGAACACTCGCAAGAGTCATTGAGTTTGCTCTGCTAGCCTCTTGTACCCCAAGATTTAATTCAAAATTTGTCAAAATACCCAGGATGATATCAAGTCCAACAGTTTGGACATCCTGAGTCTCCTCAATCACGGAGATTTTCATGTTAAACTTTTCAGGGAGGGTTCTAAGTACTTTGCTAACAAGTCTCGAATTGGATATAGATTCACCCAATGAAAAAGATTCGTTAGAGATGTCCAATAACTTAGCAGAGTACTCTTTTATTGTTTCATTTTCTCCCATCCTTAAAGTTTCAAATTTAGACATCAATGTTCTTAACTTAGTTTTCCTAACACTAGCCGGTCCTTCACAATGAAGTTGAAGTATGTCCCATGCGGTTCGTTTGAGTTGAGAACAAACTGTACATATGAGGGTCTGAGATTGCTCCCATTGCCTTAGCATTATAATTGGCCAGTGCGATTTCCTCAAGAGTCCAGGTATCTATAGGTTTAGGACCATAGTTTTTCTCTTCCTTGCCATCAGATGTGAATAGGGTAAGTTCAATTACGGGTGCAGTATAGCCATTAACAAGATTTAATTACGCACGATGATCAATGTACTACTTTATATGCATAATCATTTTCGATTTTCAAATGGTATAGTTAGAACCATTTAAAGTAGGCGGTTTATTATGGCTATAACCATGGTGACAATCCATCTTGGCTACTTTCAAGGATCGATCTCAGTTGAGTCGAGAGTAGGCTCTGATACCAATTGAAAGATTTGTAGCTAGGACTGTAACCAGTTGTGCGATGGCTCTTCTGCACAGTTTAACCAGTTGTGCGATGGCTCTTCTGCACAGTTGTTCGCACAACTGTGCCCACAATTTTCTGACCAGAATTTTTCAGAAAATAAAATAAATAACAGAATTTAAATGCAGCGGAATAACAACTAATTAAACACTTCAGCAAGACTATGCTTGCTGGAAACCTTTCATAAAAACAACTTTGTCGAAACACAAGTTGTAAATAAAACTTACAATGAAAGAAAAAATCTAAGCAAAGACAAAACTCGTTCTTAATCTAAGAACACCAAACATAAAACAATCTTGAATGATCAGAGATCTGAACTTCAAGAACAAAATAAAAACCTCTAGGAAAATATGAATGTTCTAATTTTCTCTCTTAGAAGGCGTGAACAAGGAAGGAGGCATCATCTTCTTTTTATAACTCATTGACTCCTTGTTTGGTAAGGAGTCAATTACTCCTTGATATCCGAAAAATTAGGAGCCAACCCATATCTTCAAAAACATTCCTTCCTTGAAAGGTTACCTAAAATAACACAAACACTAACTAAACAATAAATGATTAATATGTTAGTCAAACTTTATTTACAATTAATCCTAATATATTTATATACTAAATATACAAATCATAATTACAAAAATAAAAAGCAATTACAAGAGTATATTCATACTCTTTCAAATATTATCTAGACATGCTCAAAATTACCGGGGAACCGGGAGAACCAACGAATAAAATCGGAACTCGGGATCCGCTAGAACCGAAACCGTAACCGGCGGTTTCACGGTTCGAATACGGGCCATCATTTTCAGAACCGAGAATCTGGAACAGGGAACCGGAATCGAGACCATGAACCGTGGAGCCGAGACTTTGAAACCATGTAACGACTAGTATTTTGTTAGTATTTAGTTAATAAACTAATCGTTAATAAACTAACATTTCCTTATAAAATCTAAATTTTAAATTGAATATTGTTGCAAATCTTATGGATTTTGAAATCCTATTAAATATTTAACTATTTTCAATAGGGGTGTAAACGGTTCGGTTTAGTTCGGTTTGGGAAAATTTTGGAGCTAAACCGCTAATATCGGTTTGGAGAAATTCCAAACCGAGCTAAACCACAAAAAACTTCAAACCGAGCTAAGCTAAACCGCCATGGTTCGGTTTAGCTCGGTCTAAACCGCGGTTTGATTATACGGTTCAGACCGCGGTTCAAACCGCGGTCCAAACCGCGGTCCAAACCACATTTCAAACCAACAACTTAATTACTTTGAAGACAAATAGCAATCACCAAACAACATTCTTAAAAATATGTTTAGAGTACTTCGAACAGTATACAAAACAATCTCCTGTCCAGCAACCAAACAGGTCACTATATACAATATATTGGAAGTAACAGAGGAAACTTCAACAGCTATTAACAATAAATCAACGATATCAAAATTAAACAAAATACCCAATAAGTTTTGCATCTCAGCAACCAAACAGGGAACTTCTAACACCCATTTTAAATTAAAGTAATCCCGGAAATTTCAACCATTTCTAACAATAAACATTAAAAATAATCATTCTTGATGATTAACTTACTCAGAGTGATTGATAGAAGTAAGAATGATTCGGTTGAAAATGATTCGGTTCTATAGCTCGGCTTGATAGCTCGGTTTCATAGCTCGGTTTGACGGTTCGGTTTCATAGCTCGATTTAACGGCTTCAACGGTTTAGCTCGGTTCGGCTCGGTTCGGCTTGGTGCACTCAGACCGCAAGCTAAACCGAACCGATCGGTTTGGGAATTTTTCAAACCGAGCTAAACCACATAAAATTAAAAACCGAGCTAAACCACGTGGTTTAGCTCGGTTCGGTCTCAAACCGCGGTTTGAGCTAAACCACTTACACCCCTAATTTTCAATTACATTGAATTTAAAAAAATATATGTAAATAATAAAAATAAATAAATAAATTAGAACCGTCGAAACCGACGATTAGAACCGTGAACTGAGAATCGGAATTACACGGTTCCATGAACTGGGAATCGGAATTACACGGTTCGAATGTGGTTTCCCCTTTCACGGAACCGAAAACCGGCGATTCGAAATCGAAAACCATACCGGATGAGCACGTCTGACAAATCTGATAAATTTAAATTGATAAATTTAATAGTAAATCTGTCAATTTTAATAGTGCTCGAGATAGTCAGGAGAAATGCCTTATTCTTACTCATTCTCAATTCTCATCTGCCATGCATCCTACCTCTCCTCCTATTTCACCTTTGAAAATTATACTCTGAATTTTTCAGCGGCGGTGGTATCACAATGAAAAAAAGGGGTTGCCTGACCCCTTTGCATCCGTCTCGGGTGCACGATGCACCATGCTCAAATTTCCGTCTCGATTTGTATGCAGGATGCAGAAAACCATATTTCACGGAAGGCATAGGCTAAAAATAGTAGCTGTAAAAGTGCACCACATGATTGATAGTTGCTCTTTGAACTATCATTTTGCTCTCAGTTTCTCATATACCGTATATATGTGTGTGTATATGTATCACGCCAAGAATAATAACGCGTTACTGGTAACTGTCTTTTTCGAGCAAAACACAAGCAAAACAATGCATGTCATTAAAACATGAATGTTGTCAAGAACTATATTCAACTAATATGACTACTACACAAGTTACTCTATTGCCACAAATGATAACAAAAAGAAAATGACCCTCTCCTGAATTTCTCATCTTTTCTACACCAATTTTTTTTTTTTTTTTTTTGTAAGTTGATAAGGCAAATATCATGGACAGCTATGTCTTCGTCATGAGGTACCCGAAAACTAGACCAATCGATCCGATGATGATGACGAGCACGAAGGAGACACTACGTTGACCTTTGTTGACTTCTCGCTTCAAGACCTCCTAAAAGTTGCAATTCACAGGGATATATAAGTCATTGTCTCAGTTTGAACAATGTAGTTATGTACTTTGGAAAAAAGGCAAATGATAACACAGGGAAATGCAGAATTTAACATAGAGCAATAGTGGTGGAAATGTATGTGTGGATTCCTTTATGTTACTAGTACAAAATATAGCGCCTTTTTAGAGCTTAGATAGCGCTTAAAAGCACTATCTAAGCTATCGCTATTAACATGACGCTTATTATGCGCTACATAAGTTCATGAACTTAGATAACGCTTTTAAAAAGCGTTGTCTAAGTACTTTTTTTATTTTCAAAAATAATCTTAGGTAGCGTTTTTTTAAGTGCTATATAAGCAATTTAAAAAAAACAAGCTTATTTTTATTTTTTTTCCTGCTGCACCTTTTTTCATTTTTCATTTTTTATTTTGTATTTTTTTTCCTGTTGCACCTATTTCAAATTATATGAATTATAACCAAGAAATCAAATAAATAAAAATTAATATGAACTAAAAAACATTTTATTCAACAATAACAATCAACCTTTCATTTATCACACCAATAATAATTCTTACAATTATCCAGAAGTGATATAAAATAACTAGTCTAACACCCGTCGCACGACATGAAACTTTGACATTCATATTAGTAAGCTTGCCTTCAGAATCATTAAAGCTTCCTTTTGATATCTTTCGTGGATCCTGAAGTGAATCAACATCAGAATACTCATCTATTGGACGGGAAATAATTGCTTTCGTCTCCATGTTGCTTCTGTTTAATATTCACACTTTCTGTGTCTTTTGTAGGCTTGCAAATTCCTAGATGCAAATTGGTCACCAAAGATAACTCTCATTTTCCATGAATGGCATCAAAATGAATGTTTGATGGCCAACAAAATGTCTGCTTGCCATACGACAAGTTCTGATGGTCAGATATTGATCCAATACATCATTAATACAAAAAGAATTATCAGACTAATACAACAACAATAACAACAAAACAACAAAGCCTTAGTCCCAAAATAATTTAGGGTCGGCTAACATGAATCCTCATATGTTATCGTGAAAATAAATAAATAAATAAATAAATTAAAATATATATATATATATATATATATATATATATATATATATATATATATAAATAAAAATAAAAAATAAAAAATAAAAATCAACCCCCCACATGGATTTTTGCCCTCCACTCCGGCCTCTTCAACACCATACTTTCATCCACTCCAAGTAAATTCATATCATTTTCAATTACTCTAATCCAAGTTTGTTTGGGTCTTTCCCTACCCCTCGCCATTTTATCATTTCTCCACTGTTCCGGCCTCCAACCGGTGCATCACTCGGTCTCCTTCTCACATGTCCAAACCACCGAAGACGATTTTCCCTCATTTTATCCTCAATGAGCGCAACTCCTACTTTACCTCTGATCACCTCATTCCCCAATCGATCCTTTCTTGTATGACCGCACATCCATCGAAGCATACGCATCTCCGCCACATTCATCTTATGCACGTGACACTGTTTCACGGCCCAACATTCGGTGCCGTAAAGCAATGCCGGCCTAATTGCCATGCGGTAGAATTTTCCCTTTAATCTATTGGGCATGCCGCTATCACATAGAAACCCTGTAGCACTCTTCCACTTCAACCAACCTGCTTTAATCCTATGAGCCACATCTCCATCTAATTCTCCATCCTTTTGGATAATGGATCCAAGATAGCGAAAAACTCGAAGCTTGGATAATATTTCCATCAAATGTGACCGCCCTCGCCTCCCTACTTCCAACTCGCTAAACTTACACTCCAAATATTCAGTCTTGCTTCGCTAATCGAAAACCTCGAGATTCCAAAGTGTGTCTCCACAACTCCAATTTACTTTCAACACCCTCTCTTGTCTCATCAATCGGCCTGATATCATCTCGCGAACATCATACACTTTGGTATATCATCTTGGGTGACCTCGTCAATTCGTCCATTATCAAAGCAAAAAGAAAGGGGCTAAGTGCGGAACCTTGATGCACTCCAATCTTTATAGGGAACTCTTCGGTCTTTCCAACACTAGTCTGTACACAAGTACTAACTCCATTATACATGTCCTTGATAATATCAATATATTTCTTTGAAACACCCTTCTTTGCTAATGCCCACCAAAGTACCTCTCTTGGCACTTTATCATACGCCTTCTCCAAATCAATGAAAACATATGCAAATCTTTCTTTTGATCCCGATATTTCTTCATGGTTTGTCTCATAAGATATATTGCCTCCATAGTCGATCTTCCTGGCATAAACCCAAATTGGTTATCCGAAATATCCACAATTTTTCTCAGCCTTTGTGCAATCACTCTTTCCCAAAGTTTCATAGTATGGCTCATTAGTTTGATCCCCCGATAGTTGGCACAATCTTGGACATCACCTTTATTCTTATACAAAGGGATCAGAGCACTCTTCCGCCACTCCAATGGCATTGTGTTAACTCTCCATATCTTGTTAAATAGCGTTGTTAACCAATCTACTCCCCTCTCCCCGAAACATCTCCAAACCTCAATTGGTATACCATCCGGTCCAACGGCTTTCTTCAATCTCATCTTTTTCATTGCCATTTCCACTTCACTCTTTCGAATTCTCCGCATAAAATCTCGATTAACCATACTCGAAGAGATATTTAAATCTCCAACATCCTGCTCTTGACCGCCATTGAACAAGTTATCAAAGTACGAACTCCATCTATCTTTTATCTCTTTATCCCCGACTAAAACTCTTTGGTCTACATCCTTCACACATTTAACCGTCCCAATATCTCGTGTCCTCTTATCCCTCATACGAGCGAGTCTGTAGATGTCCTTTTCCCCTTCTTTTGTATCCAACTTATCATAAAGTTTCTGATTCACCTTTGCTCTTGCGTCTCTTACTGCTTTCTTAGCATCTCTTCTAGTTTCCTTATACTTCTCATAGTTCTCGTCGCTCCTACATTTCCCCAATAATTTGTAGCATTCTCGCTTGCCCTTTATTGCTTGTTTTACTTCCTCGTTCCACCATGATGTGTCCTTACTTGGTGGCCCATTTCCTTTAGATTCTCCAAGGACTTCTTTCGCCACCTCCTTTATGGTATGTACCATCTTAGTCCAAGTCGAATCTATATCCATATCCTCCATATTATCCGCCCAAATACCGGTATCAACCATCTTAGCTACAAATTTTGGTTGATTTTCCCCTTGAAGTCTCCACCACTTGATTCTAGGGTCTACCTGTGATTTTCTCTTCCTCGAAATTCTCTTACTTCGAAAATCAAGTACCACCAGTCTATGTTGAGTTCTTTGTGCTCTCACAGGAACAATCTTGCAATCTGTATAACTCTTTCTACAAGTATTTCTTACTAAGAAGAAGTCAATCTGACTCGCATTACCTCCACTCCTATAGGACACCAAGTGAGATTCTCTCTTCTTGAACCAAGTGTTTATTATACTCAAGTCATATGCCAACGCAAAGTCCAGGATACTATTTCCTGCTTCATTCCTCTCTCCAAAACCAAAACCTCCATGTATGCTCTCAAAGCCATGTCGACTAGACCCCACATGTCCGTTCAGATCACCACCAATCACTAATTTCTCACCACTAGGTACTCGTTGCACTACCTCCTCCAAATCTTCCCAGAACACTTGTTTAATAGATGCATCCAACCCTACTTGTGGTGCATAGGCGGAAATAATAGTTATAATCTCATCACGTATCACCAGTTTAATGCCCATAATTCGATCACTCTTCCTGTACACTTCCACCACATCATTAATATACTCCTTATCAATAATGATACCCACTCCATTTCTACCCTTATCCTTTCCTGAGTACCAAAGCTTAACATGACATGAATCGAAATTATCAGACTAATGACAACAGAAAATTCATAAATAATGGCTATGATGCATATTTTAAGGTAATGCACGAGAATTAAGAAAAAGTAGAAGCTTTATTCTTGGCCATCTCGAGAAGTGGATGCTTTTGAGGAGGAGGGTGGCTTCAATGCAGATGTCATTTCAAGGATGTGAACACTGGAGAGCACAGCAGCCCTCTCACTTGCTACTTCCACTTCATTGCTTATTTGAATTTGTGGCTCGGCTTGATCATTTGGTTGAAGCAGTTGCTGAGCTCTCAAAAATGGCTAAATTCAAGCATGAAATTCTGTAAACATATCATTTATGTATAGTGTAGTAGTAGAATAAAATTCGCAACATTTGTGACAAGTAAAGATATTTATAAAAGACCTATATGGAGAGAAGAGGAGGAGGAGATTCCAATGCTTTACTACGAATGAATGGGAAAAGATTTTGGATATAAGAAACAATGAGATCTCATTGGCTTGGTTTTGAATAAATATCACTGCATTAAGCCAAATTTTTGCTAATGGGTAAAACTATGCCCTTGAAATGATATAGCTTCCTAAAGCATTTCATGGGCATTGTTTTGCCCATTAGCAAAAATTTGAGTTTCAAGACAACGAAAAAGGGTACTCCGCATAATGAAAACTAAGAACAAACACTTCTCTAAGAGGAAAAATTAAGGTTCGGATCCATGGGTACTAGGAATGAAGTTTCTCAGCAGAACCTTTCTTAACCAGGCAGCCAGATATGAAGAAATAACCATGGATCCATTCGATTGTCGGTCAACTTTCTAAGATGAGGGTGACTGAAATATGCTGCCAATATTATTAAAACCGAACAAATCCAAAACAATGAAAAAAATGTCAAAAACAAAAGAAAGAAAATTGTCAAAAACAAAAATTCCTTCATTCATAAGTTAGAGTAGTTTGTGTATGTTTCTAGTATTTTCATAAACTAAATATATTTTTCCCAATCATTTTATTTATATATTTATATAAAAACAAGTATCATACTAAGTAAATCCTGTTTCTGTGGGATCGACCCGTACTTGCATATGCTATACTATATATAGCCCGTGCACTTGCGGTATAAAAAGAACCGTCAGGTTTGAAACGAACACCTACTGCCGTGAAATCGAGACAGAACCCGAGCCAATTAACGAGCCATGGTACAATCAAATCTACCAATACCTCAAAGACGGGGAAACCTCTTTCATAAACGAGGAAGGCAAATACAAAGAAGGAATCAAAGCCAAGAGCATCGTGGCCCTAAAACGCCTTGCCTCTCACTTTGTCATCCTTGGGGACATGATATACAAGAAACGCTACCAAGGACCGCTCCTCCGTTGTATCAGCAAGGAAAAAGCAAGTGAACTCATGAACGAAGTCCACAATGGGGCTTGCGGTCCCCACATGAATGCCAGAGTCCTGATGCAGATCATTCTTCGAATGGGCTACTACTGGATCTCCATGGAGGCAAACTGCATCCACTTTGTCCGAAGCTGCGACAAGTCCTAGCGATTCTCCAACCTTAACCATCTTCCCCCTCGTGATCTCTACTGCATGACCACTCCCTGGCCTTTCGCCACTTGGGGAATCGACGTCATCGAAAAAATTGCTCCACTCGGCAGCAACGCCAGTTCGTCTTGGTAGCCATCGACTACTTCACAAAATGGGTCGAAGCCAAGTCCTACAAGGTGCTGAATTCCAAAAAGGTCACCCAGTTCCTCAAAGAAAACATCATATGTCGATACGACATCCCGAACGAGGTCATATCTCTAACAACGGATCTCACTTCGAAGGAGAATGCGACAGACTATTGGCCGAATTCAAAATCACACGCCATAAGTCCTCTCCCTACAGGCCGCAAACTAATGGCGCAGTAGAAGCAGCAAATAAAACCCTCGAAAGGATCATCAGAAAAATGACCGTACGGGGACGAGATTGGCCCGAGAAGCTGCATTCGGCACTTTGGGGCTACCGAACATCAGTCAGAACCGCTACGGGAGAAACCCCATTCGCCCTGATCTATGGGATGGAAGCAGTATTGCCCGTTGAGTTGGAAATCCCATCACTCCAAGTGCTGTTGAAAAATGAAATCAACGAAGTGGAATGACTCTGAAGTCGACACGACGAATTGTCTCTACTAGATGAACGCCGACTAAAGGACATGGAACACATTCGAGACTACCAAAGCAGAATGACTAGGGCTTTCGACAAGAAAGTCAAATCCCGAGATATCAGAGAAGGTGATCTGCTACTCAAAGAAAAGCCTCCCACCCGAACCAACCCACTTAGGAAATGAGAACCAATATGGATCGACCTGTT
Organism: Adenophora triphylla var. japonica; assembly: GCA_022495995.1. Lineage (NCBI taxonomy): Eukaryota > Viridiplantae > Streptophyta > Magnoliopsida > Asterales > Campanulaceae > Adenophora > Adenophora triphylla. The sequence continues at coordinate 3,698 of JAFEMH010004189.1, read as the reverse complement.
CGTGGTCAAAAAAATCTTCTCAGGAGGTGCCATGAAGCTAACAGATCTGAACGGAAATCCCTTCGTGAACCCAGTCAACGGAAGCAAGCTTCGCCGATACTTCGCCTAAAGAATATCGACTTTTCCGTCTCCCCGTCACTCCTAAAAGTGTCGAACTACGGCGACCTGAGCCCCTCAGTACGGAACGTAGGCAGCCTTCATTGGTTCGGTCTAAAAAATAAACAAAAAAGAAAAAAAATCCAAAAATTGGATGCCGCCAAGGCTTAGACAAAAAGCAAGCAAGAGATTTTGCGTCTCGACAAAGCTTTAAAAGTAAATCACAAATCACTACAAGTTAAAAAAATTCTTAATGAGTACAAGCACGATCTACTCTCAAGCTCACAACATGCTAAAAGATAACTTAATACATTTAACAAATAATGTGTCTGCAATGACAATGATCGGATACTTAGAAGGTCATTCCGCGCTATTCGCGCTTGTCCCTTCGCCGTTCTTCCCTAGTCCCCAGCGAGTCTTCCTTCGCTCCACGTGAGCTAGCTCTGTCTCTCTCATTCCGAGATCAGGGGTCCTCCCTGTCGAGTCAAGCAATCCATTAGTTCGCAGAGCTTCATTCGCCCGTGCCTCGGCTCGGATCTAGGTTGGGGTGATCTTGGCTTTCTCCAGAAAACAAGCAAAAATGAGGACCCTTGTACTTGGTCACTTCCCAATAACCATGTTTCTTTCTACTCACACGAACATAAAAATTGCATGGATACTGTTTGAGTAGACATACTATTGCCCAGGAATGAGGTGTGCTCTTTCTTACCCTGAACCTATGATTAGTTCTAATATGGTACCTTTTTATGTCAAATTGAGCCTCGTTTTTGTCAGAAAAGCGTATCGCTTTAGCAATTTCATCTTTCTCTGGATCCCAAATCGAACAACTGAGTTGATTATGAGAATCAATCAACCCCTCTTCTTGTCGAGCAATATCACCAATATCACTGTAAAAAGGGTAATCTGCTCTCTCATACCTCCAATTTTTTGGTGCTTCCTAATGAACCAAATGTGTTTTCAAGTCATCATCAATCGGACCATCATCACCATCGCCCAAATCTATATCAGAATCAATACTACGCTCTTCATATCCATCATCAACAATCATCTAGTAATGCATCTATATCTGTGTCTTCTTCTTCATAATCATTCGAATTCTCTTCATTAACAAGATCATTTTGACATGCCCCATCATCATAATTTGGTGTTTGGGTTGATACAAGTGTTTGTGTACTTGGACCAACCTCTGCATCACGGTAGCAACTTGATGAATTCTCATAAAAGGTCTCCATATTACGTGTTTCAAATTGTTCATAATGTCGATTTTCAATCAATTTGATGATCATATAATATTGCAAATAAAATCAGTCCACCATATTTAGCAGAAACAACAAACATTATATCCATACCCGCATCATTTTCAATACGAAAAGGAAGTACACACCAATACCGCTATCAAATGAATGTGGATACCTACAAATTATTTTCAACTCATATAAACTCCGATCCACACACATCTCTTAATATAATTCATCAACCAATTAATTGTATCTCCATCTACAATAAGCCATAATCGCACATTTCGGCCCTTTTTGAAAATAAGGATCATCAAATGGACATTCATCATCACCTCCCCAATAGCACATGAAATGAGTGAATCTCTGTTTATTTTTATCCCTACATTACAAAATCAAAGTGTTAAAACATTAAAAAACCTAATTTTAACATTCATATCTATATATATATATATATATATATATATATATATATATAATACTAACTCTATATATAAACACAAGTATATATAATTATTGAGATATTGAAGATTTACCTTGATTTTATTATAAAGTTGAAAAATATAAAAATCTAGAATTTTTCAAACCACTCTTCTTCTCCCTTTCTCTCTATTTTCAGCGATAAGTCTAGGGCCTGCAAGAATCTGTCCCCAACCTTATCTCAAAATTCGCGTAAACTCGCCATATCAATTGGCGAGTTTGAATCTCGCTTAAACTCGCCAAATCACTTGGCGAGTTTCATTTCCATTTCATTTTCTTAAAATGCAAGAATAAAAAAGAAAAATTTGAAAAAAATAAAAGAACTCGTCATTCTATTTGAAGAGTTTGAACGGACAAAGGTCAAACTCGCTAAATGGATTAGCGAGTTTTGAAAAAATGGACATTTTGACAAATAGTTTGGAAGGGTTGTTATTTTGGAAATTATATTTTTAAAAAGAAATATTTTGAGAAAAAAATCTTGATAGAAGACTATTAAAAAGTAATTTGGGAATTTGCCCCATAAGTTCTTTTTGGAACAAATCACTTTCCACTAAGCTCCTCACCACTGCCTCCGCCACAGCCCAGCTCCGCCGCCGCCGTCTGCCGGATTCCGGTCAATTTTCGCCGGAATTCGGTCAATTTTCACCGGAATCCGGCAATTTTGGCCGGAATCCGGCCGCCAATCGCCGGAATCCGGTCGCCGGAGGTCGAAATCGGATTTGGTCCGTCGGGTTTTGGACTCGGTCGGCGGCCAGCCGGAATGCAGTATTATGGCCTTAATTGATGTTGTATTTTTGAAACATAATACAACATCATAATACAATATGGGGAAGGAACTTATCGGGCATTATGAAACTTTTTTAGAACTTATCGGGTATAGTCCCAAGTAATTTTTACTGAAAACACGCATCTAATTTAGAAATTGATGCTCTCTTTTCATTTATATTTTATTTGAAAATTATCACTTACTCCCTCCGTCCCGGTAGAAGCGTCACCCTTTTAGGGGTGGCGCGCAAATTAAGGAAAAGTGTGGGAAGAAAAAATGTTGTGAGTGTAATTTAAAAATAGGAGAGAGAATTAGTGGAGGAAATAGTAAATTTTAAAAGTGTTGTGAGTGTAGAGGAGAGAGAATTAGTGGAGGGAATAGTGGATGGGATAATAAAATATTAATAAAAGTTTTCTTTTTAGAAAAGGGTGACGCTATAAATGGGACGCCATTTTGGGTAAAAAGTGACGCTTCGGCCGGGACGGAGGGAGTATATCGTACCTTACATCTAATTCACATTTTTTGGGTTCACATTTTTTGGGTTGGGTGAGGCCTCTCGTGTAATTCTTCCCAATTTAGTTTTTGAAACATAGATTGGTTTGCAAAACCATCCCACCCACGCACAGACCAACCAAGAATGTTGAGACTGAGCGCCTCCCTTTTCTTTTGCCGCCGGCCAAAATTTCTCAATTTCAATAATTTCTCAACTCCTTCTTCTATCTCATCCTCTACCCTTTTAACTTTCCCTCCTAATCGTTTCAGATTTGATAATATCACTGAACTCGACCATGCTCTCCAACTGTTCGATGAAATGCTCCAAACGCAGCCTCGCCCTTCAATCAAACACTTTACCCGTCTGATTTCAGCCATTGTCAAGATGAAGCATTTTTCACCCGCCCTTTCTCTTTTGAATCAATTGCATTTGCTGGGTATTTCAAATTTGTATACCATCACCATTTCCATTAATTGCTATTGCCATTTAAACCAGTTGAGTTATGGGTTTGCAATGTTGGGCCGTACCTTCAAGCTTGGTTATGATCCTGGCATTGTTACCTTTAACACTCTTATTAATGGGCTTGCTTTAGAAGGTAGGATTGTTGATGCTGCCGAACTATTCAAGA